>SNQJ01S0126348.1:0-10811 GCA_010110895.2 Picea sitchensis
TTTTAGGAAGCCCTAAAATCCTCCTTGAATGGAGCACTCATTTTTGCCTCTTGAATAAAATAAAATGGGCACATATTGCAATTTTTCATTTTTCTATTTCATGAGATCCTTTTAAAGTATGCATGCATTATTTATTTAAGGGTTTGACCATGTCGACAATGTCACATGGCATCTCCTCATGTAAAGATTTTTTCTCTAGATGTGTAGAAAATGCCTCAAACAAAGTGTTCTCACCCCAAATCCCTCCTCAAAGGAAAAACACACCTACAAATATGCAAAGAAGGACTTGAACAATGTGTCCTTACCCCCCAAATGTTCAAAAGGTGAAATATGCCTCCAAAAACATAACAAACGATTAAATAATGTGCCCTTGCCTCCCAAAAGTTCTCCTCAAAGGGGAATCACATTCCAAATACATGTAAACTCCTCTATCAAGGATTTTTATCACCCCTTCTTGCTTCCAATATTCCCTAGCCACCTCCTTGAGTAGGAAATTCAACCTCAAGTGGGTTGTTGATGTGTAGAAATTTTTGCAATTGTTGACTTTTAATGCAAAATAAAAATTTCACCTCTTTGACTAGAGGTTTCTTAAATCTTAACCCTATGAATTTTCAAACTTAGGGATATTATGAAATAAAGTATAAAACAACAAAATAAAGAGTGCAATATTTCACTTTCTAGCAGTTGAATCTTCTAGGCAATCCAAGGAGAAAATATACCAAATTGTCTATATAAGTTTTAGCCCTCTAGGGCAACTTATCCCACATAAACCAAATCTGAAAATCCATTTTCACAGTAGTTATAATGACAATAAAACAATAGGTATAACATCAGCAAAACGACCCTTTGATTTTTCAATGAGGATGTTGAATCACTTAACAATTGTCCTTTACTTATGTCAAATCATCAAGACATATATAGTTGTAAATAACAATCCATGAACATGTATGGCTACAAATCAAATATGGAAAATGAATAAGTTTTGGAAAGTTGAAAACTTCATTAATAAGCTCAAGATGAAATAAATATACATACTCCATTAGCTCCTCAAAACCCTATCTCATTGAAGGTGCTCCAATATGCAAAAATCACTCCAACACCTTGTCCTCTTATCTTCTTCTTCCCCACTAAAATACCCTGTTTTTTTTTTTTACAAAACCATAATCTCAAACCTCCAAGAGATAAAACCTAATCTTAGACTTCCTAGATGCTCCAATATACTCCAAAAATACCAAAAAACCCTCGCAACTCAAGAGAGAGATATATCAAATACAAATGAAGACCATAAGAGAGAGAAGACTAATGTGCACTCTTTTCCAGGTCACATATCAACACGAGTGGATACAAGATGAGTGTATGTGATATGTACGTGTATTATCATCTCCAACGTCTAATCCACAACTTTAAACTCTAGTCACAAGAGAAAACTCCAAACTAAGACATCCTCTTTCCCTTCCATAGCTTCTCCCAAGGTTTTGGCATGAACTCGTGAACCCTAGCAAATCAATCCAAGAAGACAAGTACAAATAGAAGAATATAATGATGATAATGAATGAGATGACCTCTCTCTCTCTCTCTCTCTCTCTCACACACACACACACACACACACACACACACATATATAAGGTAAGGGAGGCCAACAATACAATGCAAACCCAAGCCCTTACAAGCAACCTACAATGATAACTTGTGGGCCAACACAAGTGAAGTGTTCCACTCCAAAGTACACATGTCATGATGGCATACACAACAAGAGGTCCAAGATTATGTAGTTACACAAGGTATGTCCACATCTCTCCATCACAAGCCTCCACAGACTTCATCGATCCTCCTAAGCAATGTACTCCACTATGTTAGTTTCCCCCTGCAAGAGCATTGTCATAGTCAAGCATCCCTAAGCCAAATTCAAGCCTCCAAACTAGAATCCAAGTAACCCCATGCTATCTAGGGCCCAATTCCCTCCTCCAAGATGCAAAATGTTGGTTACTTGAACTGACCGAGGTTCTGATCTCAATAGGTTTCCAACAAAACCCTCAAAACTATAGGCCCTCCTGGTAAACCAGAAGGCAATGTTGTGCACAGAGTGCACAACGCAATATCACCCGAGATAGATTTATGGGGGACTACAATACTCAGGTGTTTTCAGACTAGGAAAGAGTGGGGACTGTGTTTTGGTTCATTTCCTAATGCATCAACATCATTAATCCTTCTTCTACTTCTAAGATTCATTCATCATTAACTATGCATGCATGTTGTTATAATTAGATTTAACCATTCATTCTTTAATTGGTGATTAAAATATCATTAAAATAAATCATTCATAACACATAGAACTCAGTATTTTATCGTGGTTAACCCCCGTTGGGGCTACGCCCACAAAGATTTAGCTCTTCTACTCTTTTATTCATTTTGCTGCAAAATTTGCATTGCGTGCATTACATCTTCAGGATTACAATAAAAATGAGTGTAAATACCCTCTGTGAGGCAGACTATATCACACTAAGCTACACAACATGTGACCTAACCCTAAAAAGCTATCTTATTTGAATCAACAACAATAACAATAACCAAACTCACAATAATCAACAACTCTTGAACCCTCAACCTAGAACTCCTAGGTATTTATTTATACTATTCTATTGGCTTATATCCATTACATGCATCTCCAAAATCCTAACCCTAACATGGCTAGGTATTCTTGCATGTGTGCCACACTGCTTTTCCTCCTTTTTCTACATGTTTTTCCTTCTTTTTTTTTTCATGTTTCTTTTCTACCACATGTTGCGCGAGCTCCAAAAATAGATCTTTCTCTCAAAAAATGGGCATGTTCCCAAAATAGACTTTCTTCCCAAAATAGGCCTGTGCCCAAAATAGCCTTGTGCCCAAAATATATTTTCTCCCATAATAGGCATGCACCAACAGGCCCCCAACACTGACATGTGGCTCGTCCTAAGACACTCAGGTGTTGTGCGCTCCCTGTACTTCCTTCTCCAAGCTGTGGAACTTTTCTGCTAGTTCCTTCCCTTTTTCGTTCACCTGTGCAGCGTTTTCTGCTATCGCCTCGACCATCTGCGTTGTTATATGTTCTTGCAACAATGTTGCGCTCTCTGTATTTGCATGCACCATCCTTGTCTTTTCTTCCTCCAGTTCCACAATTATCTGCGTTGCTTGCTCCTAGAGGGGCTCCAACTAGGCCTGCCTTGCTTGCCTATTTATCTGCGCAATTTTTAAGTCTTCCTGCAGGGTCTTCATCTCCTACGTGCCCTTCAATCATTTTGTGATACTCATGGCTTTATGTCATTGATTCAACTCCTACATCACAATTCTGATTTTCTCTTCTTGTTGGTCCAACTATTGGACCTTTTCATCCTCCTCCAAAGTAATCCATACTTGCGCAGTCCTGTCAAACAATTATGTGACTTCCTTCGCTTCCCTTGCCATCTCATCTATCTGGAAGGATGCTTGTTGTTCTCTTTTCTCTCAGACTTCAGAAGGAGTCGTAGGATTAAGTTTTTCTTTCAACTCCTCTATCTCTTGCCTATATCCCTCAATTGTCTGCGCAATGATATTTATCTTTTCGTCTGCACTCCTATCTGGTGCTTGCACAAATGTGTTTATATATCGTTGTTAGTCCCTGATCTAGCTTGTCAACGCGTTATTTTTACTATTCCTTCTCCAAAGTCAATTGGTCACACGTAATCTGTAACATCTTTGTGACCCCCCTACCAACTTCCAAGTTGGTGGCATCTATGCAGGCTCTGGATTCTACATCCTGCATTACACTGTCCCAGAGTCTGTATAGTGCTTTCGTGGGTATCTGTGCTATGACCAACTCAAATTGGGCTATGTCCCCCATGGGTTTTTGTGCGGTCTCCTGATCAACTTTGAGCATCTGTTGTGTGGTCATGAATGTGTCACTGCCCTACACCACTATCTAAACTATATCTTCTTTATCCCTCTGTGTCGGTGCTTGGTGCGTCTGCTCTGTCAGCTTTATCTGTTGCACTGCAACTTGGTGCACTATATGAAATTGCATCTGTTGTAGAGTATCATGGACTTCTATGATTTTTTCCATGATCTCCTCTCTTTGTGCTTCTGTGGCGCACACCTCCTCTTCTCCTTTGTCCTGAACTTTATCTGGGACTTGTTCGACGTCATCCTCTGTTAGGGTGATGACTGGGGGCTTCTTCGTGTATTTCATTTCCTTGTGTGTTTCCACCTCCTGCATTGTAGTTCTTTTTTCCTATGAGGGTTGTGCCCCACTCTTTGTCATATGTGCCCCCTCTTCTCTGACCCAGGATGTTTCTCCATTCTTGCCACCCCCCTGAACTTCTTCCCTGGGAACCGTTTCTGTCCTCCTTGGACTCTTCGGCAATGTGCTATTTCTAGACGCTTGAGTGTGTGCCGCAAATTTCCTGGTGTTAGCAGCCAGTCTATTTGTCTTTATTGATGGGCCTCCCTCGGCTTGCCCCTTGGGTTTGGTTGATGTCGTTGCTGCTAGCTTTGTTGTTGGTTTTGCTACTAGCACCTTCCATTGTGCAGGCCAGTCTTTGATTATCCAATTGACCTCTTCTCTAGTGACGCAGTACTGCATCTCCAACTATTTCTTCTTTGGATCCCTTGCGGCATGGATCCACATATGGTGTTTGGATTCCTTGAACCGGGATATACCTTCAGTATCCTGGATCATCTCCACTGGAATGCACCATATATTGGTGGTTCTCTATTTCATGTCTTCCAAAAACATAGCGAAGACTTTATTGTTTGCTTGTTGTTTTTTATTGTCTTTTTCCTACCACGAGGATTCATATCGCGCTGCATAGCACTTCCCCAACCTATCGACAAATGCTGAAAAATTTGGCTCCTGCCACCCTACCAAGTCTATGAGGATGATTAGCCAGGAATAATGGAACTCAATTCCATTGTCCTATGCGTCTCTGCAGTTGATCAAAAATTGGTTCAAGAAGTAAGGGGCCCAACTAAACATTATCCCTTCCGCGCACTGCACGATGACTGTAATGACTCCTATTGGAGCCTCTTCTTTTCTGCATTTTCTCAACAACTTGCAAGCCATGAGCTTATTGGCGAACCTCGTCACATCATTGATGGTGTCTTTAAGAACAATTCCCAGGTTCCCTTTGTTGGTACCAAACTGTGCCTTGACGCTCTTAACAATCTCTTTCTCGCGTGCTTTGTTGTCCAGGTACTCTTCTAGTTGTGCACCAACTGTGGGCAACCCTATAATTTTGGAGATCAATGCCACATCAATATGGACTAGCATATCCATCCAAAGAATGCCTCCATATACCCATTCTATCAATTGCTTAATGCACAACCCCACATTCTTACCGCTCCCAAAGTGCGGTATGTCCATGAGGTTCATGATCCCAGAGTTGTAGAGCCCTATTATCCACAATGTGGGATCCATGATAGGTCTGCCTAGGGGTCCAATCTCCCCTGTGGTCGCCAAGTAAGCTTCCTCGACCAGGTCTGGAAACTGTGCCACGTTGCGGATGTCGTGGTTCGAGTACCTCAATTTGGGCACCTTCCCAAGCATGTCCTCCACAATGACCATGACTTCCGGGATGTGGGGGAGTATTATTTCAGCTCTTTCCTGCATTTTTATTTTTTGGCCAACTATTGGATGGCCCTCTATTGTTGTTTGGGTCATATCTTCCTCCTCTCCCTCAGAATCCGACTGGTTGGTAATATCTTCGACCAACACTTCCTCTGCACCCTGCCCCTATTGTTGCTCCTTCCTTCCCTCGAGCTTGACAAGTGTTTCTACGTTAGGGTTTGTACTGCCATTTTGATTTTCGGAGCTCTGCCCCATTTCCCCTTGTGCCGTTGTCGAGGTTTCCTCCTCAACCCTTATCAGGTTGAGTGACTTTGTTTACGAGGTAGTGATATGTTCCAGTTCTATGATATTCTTGGGTTTTGCCATCCTTTCCTTTATTCTTTTGCCTTGTCGAGTAACCCCAACGTATTTCCTTGGAGCACCAAACTTTGGAGGTGTCATGTTGTATGCGGGTTGGACAATTGTTCTATTCTTCACACAATTTCGCCTAGGTCACATGCTTCTAGCTCACTCTATGCTAAAATATCTCTAAATAACGAGCTAACCCGTGCTTTCCACACTTTATAGACCCGGTCATAGCTGTTTGACCATATTTTTCACTTTTTCCGTGCATTTGCGCCATGTCCAATTTTTCCTATGTGCAGTCCCCTAATTTTTGTTGCACCACTTACTGCGCGCTACTTTTTCCGCATTCTTGTCGTTCAACCGACTTCCTCCTCTGGTTGTATTTTTCTTCTTTTTATGTTTTTTTTTAATGTGTTTTTATAAGTTTTTCTCTCCTAACATTTACTATAGTACACTATATACATGGCTTCCTTATTGCGTTGAAATTACTAAGGGTTAGTAGGTCGAAGGTCCCTATATAGTTTCATGCCACTACCATTCACCATTTCTTTTAGTTATGTTCCTCTCAAGTCCTATAGCTGCACAGATCCTCCATCTGTGACATTCTTTACTTCATATGATCCGAGCTAATGCATTTTGAATTTACCAGGATGTTGCAAAAATTTACTGCCATAGAGGAGAACTAGGTCTCCCTCCTTAAAGATATTCTTATTTGTGTCTTTCATGCTAGGCTTTGTCCCTTACTTTTTGTACCTCTTGGTAGAATCATGTCAGAATCCTGTTTTCTTCCATTTCCATTAGTTGACTTACTGCACCTCTTTTGGTCATATTGGTAATTGTTGCTACGTGCAGTCTGGGTACCATAAATTCTAATGGTGTCACTACTTCTTTTCCACACACCAATGTGAATGGTATTTGTCCTGTCAACTTCTTGCATGTAGTCCTATATTCCCATAATACTGCTAGTATTTTCAAATCTCAATCATCTCTGTTAACATTGCAGATCTTTGTCAAGACATTCTCCAAAAAAAATTCGAAAGCTTCTACTGTCCCATTTTCTCGAGGATGATATGGTGTACTCTTCTAGTGATAGACTTCAAACACCTCAGTCATAGCCTTGATGGTACTATTGATAAAATGGGTGCCTTGGTCATTCATCAAAATCCCGG
This sequence comes from Picea sitchensis, assembly GCA_010110895.2. NCBI lineage: Eukaryota > Viridiplantae > Streptophyta > Pinopsida > Pinales > Pinaceae > Picea > Picea sitchensis. The sequence continues at coordinate 7,093 of SNQJ01S0126348.1, forward strand.
GGCATCCAAATATTGTGATCACCTGCTCAAATAAGAAGTGTGATGTTGTCTCTGCATTGCAATCCTTGACTGGTGTTGCTTCTACCCATCTGGTTAAGTATTTTGTTGTAGTAATAATGTATCTAACTCTTGAGCTTCTTGTTGGTGGATTAATATGTCCGAAAAAATATATTTCCCACTTGTCAAATACCTGAAGAGATACTTGTGGTCTTAGGGACATCTCATCCCTCATGTTGTGTTTTCCAACCCTCTGATAGACATCATAGTTCTGGCAATATTCTTTGGCATCTTTATGAACTGTTGGCCACCATAAACCTACGTGCAATACCTTTTACACGGTAGCTTTTCCTGCATAGTATCCTCCAGGTATACCTTCATGAACTTCTTCTAAAACCATGGGTCGTTCATGTTCCAATACACAGCTTCTCAAGAGGTTGTCTGCACCCATCTTATATAAATCACCTGTAATGAGTTGATAGTCTCCAGCTCTGACTACCATATTTTCTTTTGTGCAGTACTAAAATTCTTTGGCGCAACTCTTATACTCAAGAATTCAATGACATCAGCAAAGTACTCATTAACGACCTGTACTGAAAATAATTGTGCATCAGGGAAGTTGTCTTCCAAGTTAGTAGGTTCTTCTCCATTAGTTACCCTTGAAAAGTGATGTGGTCCTACATTTAACTTCCCTGGTTTGAATATTACTTCAAAATCAAACTCCTGGAATAATAACAACCATCTACAGATCCTCCCCCCCAACACTAGCTTGTTGACTAGATATTTGAGAACATAATGACCCGTGAACATTTAAAAATGCTTTCCCAATAAGTAATGTATGAATTTATGAAGTACATATACCATGGCTAAGCCTTCCCTTTCTATGGTGTTGTAGTTCTGCTCAGATTATGATAAATTCATGCTTGCAAATGCTATAGGATTATCTAAATCATCTGCTTCTGGTTGCGCCAGAATTGCTCCAAGTGTTATTTTTGATGCATCTACATGCACATGAAATGTCTTTTCCCAATATGGAAACACTAATATAGGTGTTTTCACCACATTTGCCTTTAAAGTATCCAATTCCTGCTGAAAATCCTCATTCCAATGAAATTTGGTGTCCGTCTTCAACAATTTTTCCATCGGTGTAGTAATCTGTGCATACCCCTTGATAAAAATTTTGTAGTACCCTGTATGTCCCAGTGTGGCTCTTAATTAGTGAACTGACTTTGGTGGTGGTAAGTTGACAATTAAAACAATCTTAGCAGGGTCAACCAGTAAATCCTGTTTGCACACTATATGTCCCAACAATATCCCAAAAGGTGTGCCAAAAATGTATTTCTTGTTTTTTAATGAGATCTGACATTACCTGCATCTTTCCAACATTAGTCTTAGGACTTCTACATGATCTTTCAAAAGATAAAAAGCAATCCAGTAATCCATATATACTTCTAAAAACTGATGTATAAACTCCTTAAAAGAAACTATGACCACCCTTGAAAAGATGGATGGTGTGTTCTTCAATCCAAAGGGCATGACTGTATATTGGTATGATCCCCATTCTGTAGCAAATGTACTATTATGCCTATCCTCTGGAGCTATTTTGATCTGATGATAACCTGAGAATCCATTTGTGAATGAATAGGCTTCCTGGCCTCCCACGTTTTCCAAGACCTCATCTGTAAAAGGGGTAGGGAAAGGATCATGTAAGAAAGAATCATTTAGTTTCCTCAAATATACACAAATTCGTATCCCTCTTTGCTTCTTTTCCTAGACTACCATGGGACTAATCCATTCGGGATTCCTCCACTGGTTCTATGATACCGGCTTCCAACATTCAATCAATTTTTTGTTTCACTTTTTGCTTATATAGTGGATTAAGCTTGTAAGGTCTATGTCTAACAGGTCTAGCATATGGTTTTAGGGGTATCTTCATCTCACCTAGCTCACCTTCTATTCCCTTCATCTCTGTAAAGGTTGTTGGAAACATGTCACTGTATTCGCGCAGTAACTCTTTTATCCTTTCTAATGTCTTCTCATCCTAGTAATCTCCAATGTTTTCCATTTTAGGATTTCTTCCGTCCCAATGTTGACTTTCTTGACTTTGATTGGTGTAGCAAATGCCTCTGACTCCATAGATGGATCTTCCACCTCTCTCTCTCCTTCAATCTACGTGATTTGAACGTTGTGTGAATCATCTTCATCCGGTGCATCCTCTTCGACATGATAACATGAGAGTAAATCTTTGACTGTCTATATGTTCTGTTGTTGATAATTTGTTATAATTTTGACCTGTGGTTTATAAAAATATATCACTCCTTGTATCAACTTCAGGGTTGAATCAATATGGGGGTTCTCATGCTCAAATGAGAAGGTTACCACAAAATTCTGTTGCAATATTGTCCATTATGTAGTACCTCTACGCATCTCCTTGTCTATGTACCAGTTCCCTGGTATCCCTTTTAATGTATGGATAAAGTAGTGAGGCCATTATTCTAGTGGTGTTAACCTCCATTGCATTCTGCATTTCTCTAGGTGTTTGGCTAGTCTTCCTCGGCCATCATACTTGTGCAGTGTCTTGCTCCCATGTTTTGCACCAAATCTAATGCACAATAACCTTTTATATTGATACCAGTCCTGAATTGTTTCCTTATGCATGCCCCACCATCTTGCAGGTGTTGCCTTGAGTGCAATATTCAAGGCTAACAACCTTTTATTCTCCAAAACTTCGTCCTCATAGTTTGTCAAGAATTCCTCTAAGTCATTCAACCCATGAAAACTGAGAGGTTCCCTTATCTTTGTACCAACCCACCTCACTGCGAAGTCTATTCTTGCGCACCTCCTTGTTGAGAATTCATGCAGTCTCTGCTGCCAGTTCTCCTGTGTTTGAGTATGAAGCACACAATGTACTGCTTCTCTAGTTGAGTATGACATATGCAGTTGGGTTGACATAATATTATTCTCACGCAGTGGTTCTGTATAACTGATTTATTTATTCCAAATCCAAACACGTCGCCTCTACAACCCTTTCTCCTTCTGAAGGATCCAATGTTGCAATAACTCTATATTATCATGATTCAAAAGTCATTTTACTTGTCTCCAGGTTGATTACAGTTTGGTTATCAAATTCCCAATCCAATCCAAGTAATGTTGGGTAGGGTGGTGTGCCATCTACTATCTCTATCACTTCGAAATATGCCACAGTGTGCACTCCATCCAAGTCTACTGTCACACCTTTGAGTCTTCCAATTGGTAAAACTCTACCTTGATTTGCTAGTTTCAACTGGACATGTGAATATCCTAATGTGGGTTCCCCCATACGCTGCCATGTCTTCTTAGGTAAGACGTTTACTTCAGAGCCTAAATAAAGTATGTTATCTCCCATATTGAAATCTCCAATGTTAGCATTTAGCCTGAATTCCCTGCTTGTTCTTCTTCTTGTATGGAGATGATTGATTGTTTTATGCTCTAACTTACCTTCTACTTTTGTGTTTCATATTTCTAGCAAATTCTGTAAGACCTTAACAAATGATGGATCATTCAATAACTTAACACAGGATTGCAGAAAAGTCTTTATGGTACTTACTTGGTCTAAAGGTTGTCCTTTGTGTTAATGTTTTATGCTGATATTATAGTTCTTTGCATTTCATAAGATAAGAGCATAATATAAACAAGATCACTGAGAAATACACATCCACAATAGACACAACATTTATCCTGGG
>SNQJ01S0126348.1:10821-27483 GCA_010110895.2 Picea sitchensis
GGAGAAATTGTGTGGTCCTTCCTTTATTATTATCCAACAAATGAAGGGATACAACCTACAACACACCCGATGTAACTTCCTCTTATTTCTCTCCCAATCTCCTCACTCGGAATACAATATTCGCAATGATACAAAGTCGCAATATATTTCCCTCATAAAAGAGGGTTGCCTTCTAGGGAAAAAAACCCTAACACAACTTCTACCATTATATCTACAAGAGGGGCAAGCCCCCCCTGCACTCCCCTGCATGGAGGAGTGTACATTCTACCGGGGTGTAAAGTCTTCATGGGGTATAAACACGGCTGAAAACAAAGGCCTTTGAATTAGGAAGATAATCACGCTCCACAACCAACACCTTTTTTCCAGAATTTTTCCCAAGAGTGTTGGGCAGTGTTCTATGTCATGGTCTATTGTGAGAGAATACATGAATGTTGCAAGTGGAAGTGGCAATCCCTTGCATAATGTCCTGGTTTTTGTCAGTTGTGGCATACTACTGGACCTCTACCTTGTCCAAATCCACCTCTGCCTTTCCCTCCACCTTTGAATCCACCTCTATCTCCTTGTGGTGCATTGTATTGAGGTTCCTGGTTATATTGTGTGGCATTGAATTGTGGTGGCACAATGTTGAATTGCAGTGCAACCCTCCCTGTCATCATCTATGATTGCAGCCTGTAAGTGTATGAAGTTCTTTCTCTCATCAATTTCAGCGTTCTACAGTTCTTATCATCATGACCCACTGATTTGCAAAAATTGCAATATGAACTTTTTGGCATTGTCTCATACTTCTGCATCATTGGGCAATGATATGGATCATTCCCTTATGATTTACAAATATCGCACCATGGTCCTCCAGTTGGAAAGGGGTTTGGCACCCCTGCTTCCAAGTACTGTGCAAAAGTTGGACATTCATTATTATGATGTCCTTCTGGCATGCATAAGATACACCAAACAACTTCTCTCTTATCTTTTCTCTTATTCTGGTTCAGTTGAAATTTTAAGATTCTTCAGATCCTCTTTCAGCTCCTCTATTGTTGGATATGTCTGTTGATACTGATTTTTTTCTAGCTGCAGGGCTGCTTGCAGAGTGTCTCCCTGATTTTGGAACTTTTCTTGTCTCAAAGGATACTTCAAGTGTGGTAACAATGAGTTCACAAATAAATGCCTATGTTGCATGTCAATAATTGAATACTTCAACTTACCTTTCAGATGTTTGAACCTTTGATCAATATCCCAGACAGACTCACCTGGTTTCTGCCTGATTTTGATCATTTCATCCATGTACCAGTCTTTTCAGCTTGGCTTCTGAAACTCGTTTACCAATAATTTTTTCACCTTTGCAACATTCTTTGGTATTCCTTGTGGATTGTTTACATCAAGGCTCATGTACCAATCTAGCGCACGGTCTCTGAATGTGATACATAATTGTGCGAGTTTTGTATCCTCTTTTATGATCTGCTTTACTTCCCAGATATTTTCACAGATAAATAAATGCTTTTCAGGGTCCTCTGATGCCTCGCCCTAAAACTCTGGTAATTTGGTGGTGGAATCTAATCCTGCCATTTTGAATTGTGTTGAACTACTGCCTCTGGACAGTCTAGATAATTGACTATTACTTCCTGAACTTGCTCCCCTAGTTAGTTTTCCTTGATTGGACCCATGTCTTATTTCTCATCTTCTACTAAAAATTGATTGTCTAAACGTTGGTGTTCTTTCAGGTGTATTAGTCGCACATGGGGTTGTAGGTTCCACATTGACTGTGATATGGATTCAAGTTATGCCTTTTATTCCTGACCTTGGACCTCTTGTTTTCCTCTCATATGTTGTGCAAAATATTTCCTCAATCTACTCCACATCCTGAATATCCTCTACCTCTTCTTCATCACTCACCAAGCCCTCTCTATCAGCTATGGCCCTCTTTTTGTTATTCATCTTATATTGGTAAGGTCTTCCGCTGCGTGTCTTTCCAGTGTTTTCCATTATTTGCTTTATCTGGTCCTCTTCCATCATGATTAGGTCCATGGACTCCCTCTACTTCCCCTTATCCATCTTCCTATCCATATCTCAAACTCTTTTCAGTGCTTCCCCCCCTTCCCCATGTGCGCAGGGAAGTTTAGTTGTCTGATCCCATGGTCATCACACCTTTGTCATACAATAAAATTTTGATAGAAGTATAAACTGATATGATGTACCTACCCCTGGGTACCTTTAAAAATTATTGCTCTACAGCAGTGTAGGACTTCGCAGTATCAACCGCAAACTCAGTGATAAACCCTGCAATAATATTGTCTAACCAAAAATCTACTACGCACGTAAATTTATTATTGACTCACTGCAACTTCACGATCTCCACCGGATGCCACTTTGTTGATGACTACAAATTCGTGATACATCCTCTAGGATACAGACTAAGTGAGTCAGGCTGTGAGAGATCCCATGAGTTGGGTGTACCCATGAGATGGTTGTGTCGTTCATATCTAAGACTAAGATGGAACGTTCTGTGCCCCTATGTGGGGAGGATTCCCATGAGATGGGTGTGTCTCTCCTCTGAGACTGAGATGGAACGTTGTGTGCCCCTGTGTGGGGAGGATGCCCATGCGATGGGTGTGTCTTTTGAGATGAAACGATGTGAATACCCCCATGAGGGGTGAAGGTGCCCATGTTATGGGTGTATCATTCTCCTCTGTGTAGAGAGTTGAGACGATGTGGTACTCCAGATGATTCTCCTGTGAGATTCGGTGAGATAAAGATCTATTGAGTAGGACGTCCATGTGGCTGAGCACAGGTGGACGTACACCTAATGGTTGAGCACTAGTGGGTGTGTGCCCAAATGATTCTCTTGTGAGAGATAGTGATCTATTGAGTAGGATGTCCCTGTGGCTGATCATAGGTGGACGTGCCCCTAGTGGATGAGCACTAGTGGGTGTGTGAGATCCATTGCTATATTGTATAAGAGTAATATTTACATGTAACCCTAATTTTGATGTAAAGGTTACAGGTCGGCCCCACCATAAAGTGAAAGATAATTAATGTAAAAGATAATTAATATTGTAATTATTAATTATATTCTAAGTTATTGAGGTCGACCATGTTATTCCAGTAGACACCACTTTTGATGTGTCCAGTCCAGTATAAATAAAGGTGATTTCCCCATTGAGGAAACACAACACACATGTGGTTTTGGAAATTTCAGCAAGTACATATTCTAGGGCTGAAGTGTGCACCTCTCTTGGGCGCTAGCTTTTTGGTTTTGGAGAGCACTGTTATCCCCGATATCTAGGGATAACTAGGAGATCATGTCTCGAGGCCCACAGGTCCTAGACATGGAGTACCAAGAGCAGGATTGACCTGAGCATGGCCCTGGAGGGCCCATCTTTCTTCTTCTTCACCAGATTTGTCCTGTCGTGACAACGGCTTCCATCACCATCGGTTTGGATTTGCATCGGAAAGGACTCTTTCTCCATAAGGTAATTAGTCCAGTATATGGTATATGTGTCATCATTTGATCATTATAACCTTCTTATATGCATTAGGTTCCTCATTTTGATGGCGCTTGGATCTTACACTAATCCAGTTGACCATTGTTGGGGTGATTGATGGGGAGGTAACTTAGCAGCTTGTATTCATGGGTTTGGTTAGCCGCCAAGGGGAATTTGCAGAATATGATCGCTCCCACCATTTATCATTTTACATTTTATATCCCTCACATCTATCCCATTCCCTATTCGACCATTAGGATGACCTTTGAGGTTACACTTTGTCTTATGGGAAGAAGGGGGCTATTGAGGGTAAAAGCAGGTGGTAAAAGATAGAAGCCATAGGAAATAAAAACCTAGAGATGCTTACATACGGGGATCCCGAGGCAATAAAAGGCCCCTCGATAAGAAACTAAAGGGACCCTAAGAAAATAATAAAACGAAGACCTAACCAAGAGGATGGGAGGTCTCATCATGGTCGACCATTATGTTCATAGGTATCCAGCGGTGTAAGCATTGCCACTATCGGGTCACCATGCTAGGCGGTGACCTTTGGTTGCATGGCCAAGGAAGGGGGTCTCGAGCCAACCTTATCATTTACGAGATACAGAGTGGGAAGCTCTTGTTAGCTCTGAGTCCTGCATGGCGGTGTCCTCTGAGGTCGGACCAGCCAGTAAAAATAAAGCAATGAAAATAAAGGCAATAAAGGGCTTGAAAAATGCATCCATGGCCAGTGCGGCTAAGCCTCCTACAAAGCCTGAGACAACACGCGCTGGTCTTCATATTTGGAACATCCCTAGACCACATCACCTCCTAAAAACGGCGAATGATCTTGGACTTTCCATCTTATGGGTATTAGCGATGGGGAGTTGTTGTTGGTCTTCTTGACTTTGTATGTAGTAGATCGTGTAGTGTCTTTGAACTCTTAGATGATATGCTAGGAATTTCATGCATGTATTTGATAAATTTAATGATGATATGATTGACGTTGCTATGATCCCTAGGATTGACGAGCCCATGGAAGTAGTCTTTGATTAATGTGGGACCATGCATTTGGGCCGAGGGTACCAATGGACGATTACACATGTGGATATGATTAGTTCAGACCTCATGGGGTTGAAGATCCCATCGGATGGTTGTTGGGATGGCGGAAGTAGGACAACGTTGTGATGAGAGCCCCTGCAGAAGAAATGAGAAGGACATCTACGAGGACACTTTGCGGAGGCGGTCTAGAGGATCACCGCTGTGAGATAATTAACTTTGATGGGCCGGGATGCCACAGTGAAACGGTTCAGGCATCGCGGCAATGTCTTTGGGATCATTTGGCACATATGGCAGCTTGCAGGAACCCTAGAAGAGACCCAACGTTTTGCCTTTTGGATTTTGATCTTGCCCAAAAGGGGCCAAGCGTCCCCTGAGGAGGGCATTCTCCCTTTAGCTCATAATTATGACATTTTAGCATTTAATGTGAGCAAATAATGTAACTTTATTGAATTCGGCCTTGTGGTACATTTTAATGACCTATTTTTGTAATTAAGGTCATTTGAATGATATAAATAGAGACGTTGAGCCTCATTTTGGAGAAACCTGACTCACTCTCTTGTGAGAGGATCATTTTTAGTCTTTTGTCTTGGTATTTTCTCTTGGAGTTGAGGCTACACTTGTGGAGAATCATTCTTAGCATATTTATGGTGTTTTCTATCATTGGAAGGTTTACAACTAGGGTTTGTCCTCTTCATTGATTTGTAGTGTATTTTTCATGCAAAGCCTTCTTGATTGAATGGTTGTAAGGTTAAATCTCTTACATTTATGGTTACATGTTATTATTTTGCTTAATCATTGGAACCCTAGGTAGCAAGAAAGCACACAAGTAGGTCCTTGCTTCATGTCCCATGATAGAAGACTTATTTTATCCATTGATTAAGGAAGACATAGCCTAACCCGTTTGCTACTTCCCCTTTTAGAGTTAGTTTTGAAACATAAATTGAAGAAGAGGAAGGCGTCCTAGACCTAATTGAGTTTACACCTAGGGTTTGACCTTTAGGGTTTGAAGACCTTGCCTTGCAACACTGTCTAGATTTTTGCTTCTAAGCTAGTCGTTTTGCGAGTTGCACCACAGGGAGGAGGCATGAGGCCTTGCTTAGAAACAGAAAGTGAGCCTCCTCCCCTTAGGGGTTTTGACTTTGTGGCTCATTGCAACACTAGAAGCCTAACCCTCTTGTCCTTGAATTTAGGTCTCCGAGACTGTGCTTGCTCCTGACTCCATTATACCCTAAGGTACTAGTCCTAATTATCCAGCGTTGAGTCTATTGTGTCAAAACAACCTTTTCAAACTACCCAAGAATTTGAAACCCTAACTAACCCTAGCGACTTACTAACCTAATTTTATGATGGCGTCATGCCTCTTTTTTGAACTCTTGTTTTGATATAAAGCGTTGTGGCTTTGTCATCTAGCAATAGATATTGAAGTGTTGATTATTTTCATTGGCTAATTTGCAAAAGCGTCCACCTCTTTGCCCTATAAAACTAACCCTAGAACTAGAGGTGGCGTCACCTCTAGTATAGTGGCCTTATTAAAACTTTATATGTGATCATATGATGATATTTAATGCGTTGTGATAATTCAAAGATTGATTTATACGAATGCTATATCATTTCAGTGTTATTGAGAAGTAATATAAACCATTGTCATTTTTGCAATCATTGGCTTAGGTAATAGTGCTTGCTATATGTGCTCATATATAATAAATATAGTCATTAGTTTATGAAGTATTAACCACTGTGCATTTTAGTTTTATTTTCCTTGTCTGCATAGCGAGGTGCATATTACGTGGAATACCTTCATTCGACTATCTTCTTAGCGATATCGTAGAGGAAAACCTACTGACCTTTTGAGCCTTATTCTTGATCCTTTTCAGCACAATTACCTAGATTACTAGGGCGTATCCATAAGTTTAACCACCACCACACAATAGAAAAGAGCCCACGATCCGAGGTGACGATTGGGTGGGGAATCTCTGATATGAGTTTATTGCTTACTTTTAGATCTGACCTTGACCTTCTAAATGAAATAACGAGCACATTTATTGATACTAGGTCTATAGTCTAGGAGGAGGTCTTTCTCTTGAGAATATATCAAAGTTGTTGGGTTTTCTTCCATTGTTGAGATTGGTTTCCCAAGATATTTCTTGTATTCTTGTGCATTGTATTTCTTCTTGTGATCTTGGTTATTGCAAGAATTGTGAATGGTCTTGCTTCATTTGTTTATGGTTCAAGTAAATGCTAAGAATTGAAATAAAACTCATGATTTAGCCTAGCATGCTGGAACAGCTTGTGTTATCCAAAGCATAGGTCTTGAAGAACCCATTGCACATGCCTTCAAATCAAGTCGTCCTCCTTTAGAGCGGAATGCCTTCCCTCCTAGAGTTTCCAGAAAATATGTACTTCCCTCTCTTGTTTGGGTGTTCTAACACTTAAAACTAAAATGTTGGGGCTAAAAATTACATAAGAGTGTACGGCCTCCTTCAACTCACCTCCAACAACTCTCGGATTGCAATTAGAATATTGGATGTTGGCCCTAGGGTTTTCAAAATTTTACGCAAAAAATGAGCTGGTTTAGCTCATTAGGGAGCTTTTCAACTCACAGTGTTATCGACTTTCAAGGTTCCAATGTTTAAGTCACTTAAGCCAAAAAGCCTAAGGTTTCTAGCCTATCCTAGTCGTTAGGTTTCCTTTCCCAGTTGGTAAGGGTTTGTGGAGAATCTAAAATATGATGAACATAACTATGATGGAAATGGATTGATGGATCAAGCAAATTCAAGTTCTTGGAATACAAGACTTCATAGATATGAAGACATCAAAGAAGAATCATTCTTATTCATTTCATCACTCTTAGTTATGGTTCCTACCGATGATAATACTTGGTTAATTAATAGTGGTCCCTCCAGGCACATGACCAAATTTAAAGATCACCTGACAAATCTTGTTGAGAAAGAGACCAACCTACATGTTGTCCTTGGAAGCGATGCGGATATAATGTGAAGAGTTTGGAACTTCTACCTTCCAGCTAGATTCTGACATGCATCTTCATTTAAGTGAAGTACTATATGTACATAGGATGAAGGAACCTTGTCTCCATTTGTTGTAGAAGAAAAAGTACGAGTTTTAACACTACGAGAAGGAACATTTCTTGCATAAACACAAGGAATCACATAAAAAATTGATACAGAGTAATTAGTGTTTGAAAAGCTTTATGCAGATTGACCATCGGTTGGTCCCAGGCCGGTATGATACTATCATCTTGGTGAGCTATGGCATAGGAGACTTCCTCACATTCTCTGATCCGCTTTCATCTCTAGGGAAGATGGTGGCATGCCTTCTAGAGATACATATTCAACATAAGGTGTTTGGAAAGGTTGTGCCCTTGGAAATAATGTCAAAGGATCCTTCTTGGCGGTGAAATAGATCCAAGGAAATCTTGGACTGTACATTCGGATGTGTGTGGACCAATAATACATTACTCAGTGAATGGATATTGTACTATGTACTCTTCATAGATGACCACTCTTGGAAAACTTGGATTTACATCTTGAAAACCAAGGATGGAGTCCTTGCAGATTTCAAAATTCAAAGCTCGGAGTTGAGAATCGTGGAAGAAGATCAAAATTCAATATGTAGGATAATGGAGAATACACGTCAATGATTTCAACAATTTTTGTATTGATAGGGATCAAGAGGGTACAAAGTTCGCCTGATCTCAACAAAATGGGGTTAGAGGAGGAAGAACAAAACCATCATCAAGGCAGCCAGCGATGATACATTATCAAAGTATACCTATGACTATGTGGGAAGAAGCATACATGACAACAATATATGTTCAAGCAAGGAGTCCTCGATGGATTTTAATAACATAACTCCCAAAGTATGGGAATATGAGCCTTGGGTGGACCTCCAGGGATATTTGGGTTTCTAGTATACTTTCATGTACCCATGGAAAAGAGGACCAAGCTAGACAGTTCAGGAAGAAAGGGTACATTGTGGGGTACAATGAATCTTAGTATATAGGATATACATCAAGTGGGAGATATATTGAAGTAAGCAAAGATGTTATATTTGAAGAGATAGCCTTTCAAGATCTAGAATCTCATATGGAGATTGATAGTGAGACAATACCTTCTCCTTCAAGGATTGAGGAGGGAGACATCCATTATTCCATTTGATCTATTTGTTTCGACTATTGATCCAGTTGCTCCAGTTGATATCCACATAGATATTGCAGTAGTAGGGAATAAAACAACTGGGGAGCTCGACAAACTTTCTTGAGGAGAGAGAGACATACAGCCTCAAGGCACATCCGAGAGATAAAAAGGATTTTTGACCAATTTTTAAATCCATGAGCCCATCATAGATTTGAGCCTTCTTGTCATGGAAGCGACATGTGAGCAGGTATGATAAAAATGCTTAGCAATTTCTCTTACAAAGTATTATTACTAAAAAGCCTATTATTTAAACTTTGCTAATAAGATATAATACTAGTAAGGTGGGACCCCTTGTGACTGGAGGCTTTCGTAGATAGTCATATCACACATTTTATGTTGTTGTTTCCCGATGTTGCTTACATGATCTTATATGGTTGATGATGCAACCTTGGTTTCGTTTTGACATAATGATGAGTGGATGATGCATTTTATGGGATGTTCTATTATTAGAAGATTTAATTTATGTTATGATTGGCATATATTTACAGTTTCTATGTTTGATCATGTCACCATGATTTATTACATGTCTGTTGCCTACAAGAAATATATTAGTAACAACATAAACAAAGCAAAGGAAGAAGCTTACAAAAAAACAGAAGAATCCAAAAGAAAGGGGCTATGTTATGCTATATTAGAAGTTATGTCCAAAATAAAATGAAACAAGTTAGTGTTAATCCTAACCATTAATAGTTAGGATTACATTAGTGGATATGTGATTTTCATTTGAGAGGTTATATTGGGTGCATTTGATATGGAAATACATTGGTATGGTATGGAAGTTTGGCAATGGTTATGTGAATGTTTTTGGGTGAAGCATTTGGCAAACAGTAATGAGTCATGATTTCAATGGTTTGGAATTAATGACATGGTTAAATGTATTAGTGAAGTGTTGGTTGTTGTGTACTTCAAAATTGAAAGAAGAGGAAGATGGAAGCAACGTCGATAAATGCATGTCATTCCATACTCCCCCCATCGGTTGTCACCCTAGTATGGTTATTGTTGCATTTCATTTTGTCGGTGGATTTAAAAGCTCGAGATCAAACCTAGAGGAAGGAAACACTCATAACTTGCCCCTTTTAAACTATAGGTTCTGGTATATGGTTATTTTTCACGCATCCATGAATTATGCTATGTGTATGAACGAACGATAGATCAATAATGCTTTGGATTGTGTTTTCCTAAGATTGGCAACCGTGTAATGGTCGCAGATTTCAATGGTTTGGAATTAATGACATGGTTAAATGTATTAGTGAAGTGTTGGTTGTTGTGTACTTCGAAATTGAATGAAGAGGAGATGGAAGCAACGTGCAGTAAATGCACGTAACTCCATACTTTCCCCATCAGGTTGTCACCCTAGTATGGTTATTGTTGCATTTCATTTTGTCAGTGGTTAAGCTCCGAGATCCAAACCTAGGAAGGAAACACTCACCCAACTTGCCCCTTTTAAACTATCGGTTACAGGTATGGTTCTTTTTCACGCATCCATGAATTATGCTATGTGTATGAACGAACGATAGATCAATAATGCTTTGGATTGTGTTTTCCTAAGATTGGCAACTGTGTAAATGCATGGTTTTTCTCTCTGGAATCATTGTGTGGTTATTCGTTTTGCAAGTAAAAGATTTGGTTTGGTTGTTGGTGAAAATCGTGAAGGATCTCTATGGTTTGGAATGGATATGGGTATTATCGCTCTGTGTTTTGGAGGGTTTTGATCTATTTATCCTTGTTGGTCGCTTCCTCAGAGTTATGAGGGTAACCTTGCACAGTGGCATTTGGAAAGTAATGTGCTTGTTGTGTATGTTTTTGGACTGCCTTTTGGTCACTGTGTATTTTCCAGATTCATGGTCATGGGTTTATTCACATGTTCTTGGGATTTTTTTTCGTGGTCTTGGCATCAACATATCTCAAAAGTCGGTCTTAGGATGGCCATTATGCCAAAATGTATGCTTTATGGTTGATTCAGTGATATAAGTTATGCCTCGAATCTGCATCCCCACTGACATTGTCATCAAATGAAATGGACAGAGGTTATAACACTGTGTGTTGTGGTTACTTGTTACTATCCAGTGGGAATTCTCTTCTCCTCTGCATCCTTGTCCTACCCTACCCGTCGTTGAGCTATTGAAACATTGCATAGACCGAGATTTATAAGGAACCTTGTGCTTGTATCGAAGGGTCTCCACCTATTGGTTGATATGTTTGGAGGACCTCCAGTCTCTCAATACTATTGATGACCAAGAAAACTCTTAATTTCTTCTTTGTATTCATTGTTACAGAGCCCGACTTTTTTTTAAAATAATCCCTAACTGTCTTACTCAAATCGGGCATATTTTTTATTGTCAAGGATTGGTTGTAAAATGGAGTGGTTATGACATTTGCAACAAATACCTAGCTCGTTTTTATTTGATTAAATTGGTTGAGGAGGTTGTGATTGGGAATCAGTGATAATGTGCAGTCAATGGCTATCTCTTCTCGTTATGCTTTCGGTCGTTGTATTCTACAGCATGGTGTTAACTGAAAGTTGGTGACTATTGTGTGTTTCACTAGTCCCGATCGGGATCATGGCAAATTGTGGAAATTGATGATTTTGATTTCATTGTTTCAATATGTATCTATTATGGAGGCATCATGCATGTTTTATTTAATTGCATCATCAGTAATGAAGCTTAGGTTTTATATTATGGTTTCGTTGCAAAGTTTTATTGGTTGATATAATGAAAAAGGGCATGAAATCAGGCAAGTGTTAAGAGTCTGTTCAATTTGGAAAAGAGACCTGTGTATATGTTTTACTGGGTGATTGCAAAATTATGGACAATGTTTGATATTTTATAGTGATGTACTATGGATAGAGATGGAGAAATGTTGTTCTTTGTTTCTTTCGATTTTGTTTTAAATGAAAGGAAAGGAATTAAAGACCAAGTATTCTCTTAACATAATTGTTTAAAGTCATAATGATTATGAGTAGGATTACAGACTGTGTTAATTGAGAAGTTTTGAAGAAATTGAATGTGGGACAGTGAACAATTTTGACACATAGTAATTTTTAAATTGGTATTGGTATGTTTTGTATTGAATACAAAGTTGAGTTTATGGATTACTTGATTTTTTTTATGAAAAATATTATTTTTTTCCCTACCATTATCTCACTTTTTCGCACATTACAAGTCCCCTCGCCTTCTCATATTCACTATCCACTCTTTGTTCTTAAAATTAAATTATAGTTAAATAAAACTCCATATGATAACAGTTAAAGGATGGCATAGGGATGAGTTACAATGATATGTTTTGATTTACAATGCAATTGATTGTTTGATGATTTGTTGAGCAGTAACCATGATCTACTCCCCTTCATATTAGCATTTTTTCATTCAATACAATCTCTCACATATCACAGGACACTTATTCACCCCTGCTCATTGACAAGTATTAAACGATTTTTATGGATTGGATTGCATGAGTTTGATGTGTTGTTGAGCCAAACTTTGTTTCATATTTAAAGAGATGTCATGTATGGTTGTTGAAGGAACTAGTTGCTAGTCAATAATGCATACATGAATGATCTTTTTCAGTAGAGGTAGCCATGGTCGGGGTAAAAGAGAAAGAGGAAATTGGAACAAAAGCTCTAGAAGGCCAAGGTTTTCTATACATTTTGATGCAGACTCGCAAGAGTTGAGCCAACTATTCCAAGCTGGATTTTTTAACTGGATTGTACAAGGAGTGGTCCAACCTAGGCCAGAAAGGCCTCCCTTCCAAGCCCCACATGTCCCTGGTATCCCAGTTCCCCCTCGTGTCTCATTACAACCTGAAGTCTCTGAAAACGACAGATGGAAAGAGATTGTCCTCCCGACAGTCTCACAACATCGTGGTTGACCTAACTTGTCTCTACCTGCTCCTCCACCTGTTAATCAAATTGTCCAAGCTGCCCCTGCCCACTCACAAGTTCAGTCTTCCCATGCAAGTAAAAGGCTAAATATTGAAGCCCACTGTTAGTCTCTAATTTTGTCTTGATTTAGTGAGAAACCCTAATCCTAAACCCTTCCTACCTGCACTTCATTATATGCTTTCATTTGATTTTAATCATTGTTTTCAACTTGTTATGGTTCACATTTTAGTTCTCAGGATAATTTCTTTAAGTTTGGAGTTTTAAGACATGGTTTTGAATGATGTGTCAGTTCATATGCCTGTTTGAAATTTACAAATTCAAATTATGCTAAGTCATTAATAGCGCTAATGGAATAACATTATTCTCATAGCGCAAATATAATCATGCCTTAATATGCGCCCGCCACCAAGATTTCATTATGATTACACATATCGTGGACTAAGAGTTCGCATGTGTCCCACGATGGATCTCGAATCATTTTATGATTCAAACCGTTACATGATCGAATTGCTCTGTACCTGCAAAGGAATCATTTCAAATCATTCAATTCCCAAAGATCATTATCTAAACCCGCCACTTGTCATTCTAATTGTGTTGAATTATTATATGTTAACAGTTGAAGTTTGTAAATTCATAATCCGATCAGTGCATGTTGTAGCATCGTGTTTCATGGCGCCTAAGAGAAGCAGGTAAGTGGTCAGATTGGAACTTGAGGGCGCCGAGCTTCTTGAGGCATAGCCACAGATGGCACAGAGATTTAGAGATGCTGGTTGGTTTGAATTCCTCACTACCTTCCAAGGTCACGACGAACATGTCTTTTTGGCATTTGCACAAAACTTCGATGGTTACGAAGTGGAGATCGGGAAATTGCTAATGCTGGTGACAGAACAAACAATTGCCAAGGCTTGCAAGTTGGTGGTCGAAAGAGAACGATGGTGGAAGAAATAGCATGTAG
The DNA here is from genome assembly GCA_010110895.2 of Picea sitchensis. Classification (NCBI taxonomy): domain Eukaryota; kingdom Viridiplantae; phylum Streptophyta; class Pinopsida; order Pinales; family Pinaceae; genus Picea; species Picea sitchensis. The sequence goes on from SNQJ01S0126348.1 coordinate 24,391, forward strand.
TTACATAATTTGCCAATTAGTTTTTGTTGTTAGACAAACAAAACCGGGATTAGAGAAAATGAATCCCTTGCAATTGGATCAGACAAGAATGGCACACTTCTCTGATCATTATCCACAGGTATATCATCTGTGAAGGCAGATTCTCATTGATTTATATCTATCACATTAGGTTATTAATGCATCTAAATGGTGATTATCCTTTAAATTTGCCTTATTTTCTCCTCAAAAGCCTAGTAAAAATGTCAAAAAGAGTGCAGTCACACTCCTCCAATGCAAAGAGTATCTTGTTTCATTAGGTTTTAATTAAGACTCTAGTCGTGTCTTCCTTCAGAGAAATACAAAAACCCTGGAGTTGGCTCATGCAATCCCTAAATCCTGACCCACAGTCCAGCAAACAGAAGAAAGGAAAAAGGAAAAGGGATGTTACACAGGAGCCAAGCATTCCAGTTGATGAAAACCCTGTTAAAGAAGACTTACTTGCCATCAGGGTAACGAGGACCAACAGAGGTAAGAGACCCAAATGGGAAACAAAAATCGAAATTCTTCCCGAGGCAGATTTAAAAACATAAGAAGACTCTGATGAACATTATAATGTTACACTCTCAGCCAAGCATAAATCATCAACAACCAGTAAGAAGAATGTTGCATTTAAAAGGAAAAAGAAGAAATGTGTGTCTGTACCTCAAGACCTTAGGAGGAACTCTACAAGAGTCACCAACAAGTACAGGCTAAGGCCGAAAGCCATGTTCGATTCCTCAATAAAAAGAGAAGATGTCATAGTGATAGAAGACCATTCTGAAGATGCTAAAGAAGATATCAAACGAAAGATAGGAAAGTCCCCAGTACATAAAGAACCAATAAAAGAAGGTAAGCAAATTGTTCTATTCTCTACAAAACCTGTAACAAGAGCTACTACCAAATTGTCAAGAGCTAAAGCTTCTGCCAAAGGTATAAGTAGGGTTCCTGAAACTAAAGAAAGTAATCTTGTAGATTCATACCATATATCAGACATGCTTGAAGCCATGGACTCAGCCATTTCAGATGAAGAGCACGACTCAGGATTGGTTTCTAAGTACCAAATTAAGATGAAAGAACCTCAGGTTGCCATAGATTTGAATGAGCTTGCACTTGCTGAAGAGTTCCCCGAGTTCAGAGTTAAAGTCAGAACTGATAAAGAAAAGATCAGAGAGCTCCAGAAGAGAGTGGAACAGTTGAATAAAGAGAAGGCTCATGTAGAGCAATGGAGTGCTAAGCAGCAAGAAAAGATGAACACAACAGAAAAAAGAAAAAAGAAAAATCAAATACAGGAAATACTCTGTTTTTGTTGTTTTAGTCTTTATATTCAAAAGAAGTTTTTGAAACTATAGAGATGAATTTGTTAAAAACAAAAGAGGTTTTTGTTGGAAACATGCCCCTTCACAAAAACCTCTCTTGGTTTTTACACAACTATCACATTTTAAGAGATTCAAATATATCTTTGAGGCCTAATTTTCTGATAAAGCTACAGGAAATACTCTGTTGTTTTTACCTGTTTTAGTGTTTTTCTTCAAGAAAGGTTGCAGAACAACTGGAGAGGATTTTGTTGAAACCAAAAGAGGTTTTTGTTGGAAACATTCCCCTTCACAAAAAACTCTCTGGGTTTTTACACATCCGTCACATTTTAAGAGATTCGAATTGATCTTTGAGGCCTATTTTTCTGCGATTTCATAATAAATAATTTCCTGTTTTAGTTAGTAAATTTTGGAGAGGTTGCAAAACAGATGGTGATAAATTTTTGGAAACCAAAAGAGAGTGTTTTGTTGGGAACGAGTCCCCTTCCAAAAAAACTCTCTCGGTTTTTACAAATCTATCACCATTTGAGAGATACAAATAGATTGTTGGACCCTATTTTTCAGGAATTTGCCAGATTTATTTTTCTGAAAAATCTCATGGACAACAGTTGAAAAGCCACCTCATCAATTCAAATTGGAGATCATTTTGGATCTTCTCCTTGATTATTTGAAACAAGAAACTAAATATAGACGAGGAGGTTTTCAGATCCATTTCTTTTGGATCTTGATAATTATGTATTGTTTCTATATAAACTATATAGAAGGAGAAGTTAAGGGTCGAAAAATTGGAGATCCAGAGGATTTTTTTGTGAGACTCCTTGTAAAGGCATTTATGTTATATTTGACACTTAACAGATGAGGCATATGGATGGTTAGACACTCTTTTCTACTCTATTTTTCTTTCTTCATGCTTGAATTCATTATTCAGACTGCAATGCATTTGTTTCTTGATTGTTAATTAATACAATAAAGAATTTGCTGTGGGAATTAATTTCAAGTTTTGATTTCAAGCTGATGTTATTGTTTTTTTTAATATTCTAAGGAAAGAATTTATGTGAAGTTAACAAATTGAAGGCTTCATCTTCTCTTTTTCTTATTGGTTTAATCCATCTATGTGTCTACCTTTTATTCAGTGAATGGGATATGCTATGTTCTGATCTTGATTTTCATGTTATGTTATAACCTTGAGCCAGTTTTCAACCACCTTGTTCAAAAAACCAAATTATAAAAACCTTCTAAACACTTTGCAATAAACCGATGAGGCCCTAGCTTGCCCTCTCACAGTCAAGTGCAACTTTAGGGACTAACATATTTTGGCACCGTTGCCGAGGACGAAGACACGAAGTATTTATCCCTGGGAGAACGACAACGATCAGATCCGCTTCTTGATGGTGAACAGGAAGGGGACATATACATGACTGCAGATCTTTCACCATGGCGACTCCATTGTCTAAATATTAATAGGCGACTCCACTGGATCCAAGCATGGAAGCCATTTTGGCTCAAAGGTTTGATTTTTATGATTTTTCAGATGTCATTGGTTTTCCAAACCCAATTCCTAGCAGCGTTGAATGTGAAGGTACCCTTCCTACATTTAAAGGCGGAGATTAGGAGGTTCCGGCTGAGCATCTGCTAGATTTTCATGAATTTATTCATGAACGTCAGATTGTGCATGAGGATGTCAAGAGCAATCTTTTCAGATACTCATTGAAGGGAGCAGCCCTTGACTGGTGCAGATCTCTTCCAACTTCAAGTATTAACT
>SNQJ01S0126349.1:0-26186 GCA_010110895.2 Picea sitchensis
ACAAAATAGCAATAAAATATAACAACATATAAAACAAACTTTATAAAAAATAAAACAATAAAATAAAAAAATATATAATAATTAAAATGTAAAAGAAATAAAATTAGAACAAAAACTAAACAAATATTAAAATTAAAAGAAATAAAAATTAAACGCAAAAACAAAAAAAACAAAAAATAGGTATAAAACAAAACATTATAAATAAAACACTTAAAAACAAAACTAAATAACAAATAATTAAAACAAAATTAAATAAAAAACAAAAAGTATATAATAAAACAAATAACATTTAAACTTACCTCCCGTAGTCTCTCATCTCAAAACAAATGAAATCAATAGTCATAACATTATTTTGAATTTTTACCAAAGAGGGTCGGAAAAGTGGTTTTACTCCCACCACTTGTCACCTCCCTATCATTTTGGACCCCTTCTAAACCACTTACCTCCTCGAAATCCACCTTTCCCTCTATGAAATCCACTTTCCCTCAATTCAAAAACCCTTTTTTTCCCATTTCAACTAGTTATCTTTCGAGTCGATTTCCAGGAAAACCAGGAGGAATTTTGAGAAACCAAAAAAGGTTTTTTCTCAAAACGAGCCAAATAACAATAACCTCTCCCATATTTCTCATAATTGTTACATATTGGGATAATCAAGAGTATATTTGAGCCCTATATTTTGGGATTCAAGATTTTATTGTTGGATACATCTTTTTCAAACCAGAATCCCGGACAACTGGAGATGAATTTCAAAAAGTGGAAAGAGGTTTTTTCTCCGAACACACTTATATACAAAAAACTCTCCCATATGTTACAAAATTATATAAGAGTTGGAGAATCAAAGACTTATTTGGACCTCATTTTTCAGAATTTCGGGAGGCGAATAAATCAAAAGGGACAGGTGGCAAAGATGAGAGGACAATAAACAAATTTCATGGAGGTAGTTTCAACCTCATTCTAGATTTAAGTGGCACAAAGACACTTAGAACCTAAAGATCAACAGTCAATAATCAACAAATAGAAACCTCTGCAAATCTGAAAATCTCTTTATTTTTGTAATTAGAGATACAATTAGTTTATATATCCTTGAAATAAATCCTTATCAGTTATGGTAGGATCATTTGTAATAATTCTATATACACTTCAGTATTGGAAGTATTGGGGGTGCGATTTTCTTCCAGAGATGGATATTTGGATTGTATCATTTTCCTGAACGCTTTTATGAATTAATACAGAGCCCAGTACTCTCATCAAGCAGAGATTCATCATAGTGATGTTCTAAGCATGATTTTCTCTGTAATCCACATTTCCATTAACGTTTGTTTCTTCCAATATTTGATTGGGAGTATATTCTTGGAATTCATCTTTGATGCTCCATTCATGCAGTAAATACTTTTTATGTTTAAAGGATTGTTGGTTTAGAATTCATCTGTATTCAATGCTCTGTCCAGGGTATTCTATATCTTCTCTATTTTCCTTCTAAAGTTACATTGAGAATTCTTAATTTCTCTCACTGTGATGGATTTTCTTGTTCTCTTTTTGTTTTCATCTAAACATTATTTGCTGAAAAATAGTTCCCACTTTTCCTTTGTTTTCAGAGAGTACCCATATGTTATTGACTCACTATGATTAATATTCAGAACATGAATCCGTTGCCCAATGGTATTTTCTCCCATGCCTATCCTACCTACCTTTTTAAAACCATACAAAACCCATATTATACCATAATATGACCTCTGTGAGCTAATTGCCAAATATTTTGAGTATTTTTCAGTTGTGAGAGAGATCTCTTGGGTTGTATAGGTCAGAATACAATCCAAAGCTAGTTGAAATGGCTACCTCTATCCATTTCTTTCTTAGCCTTAGAAATTACAGAGTGTTAACAGAAAGGACCATCAACATAGCCCATGTAGAAGATGATACCTAAGGTAGGAGAAAAAGAAAATACAATGGGAAAGGACCTGCAAGATCTACATGTAAAAAGGTGAAAATGCACAAGGAACTAGTCGAATACACCTTGGCCAAGGATGACATTAACAAAATTGGATACCAATAACATGATGAAACATAGGAGGTAGTTTAGTAGGTGTCACGACTCTAGTAGGAGCTGAGAAAGAAGGTACAATACTATTTGAATACCTTGCAACAATGGTTGGAGATAGTAAGTCGAGTGCTAGAAAGAACATCCAATGCACACCAAACTATAAGCATTCCAGGAGTAGCATAAGCTATTGCTTCATCCCTGAAAAAGTTAGTAGTCGGGCACGAAGTATTGAAGATCACGACAGAAGAAATTTAGTTCCCAACACTGAAACTACAGGAACGTGTGAGACCACTGAGTCAGTTGGACTTATATGTCTGTCAAATGCCAACAATAATGTTACATATTTTGTTGTTATAGCAAGATTTGCCTCACCTTTACTATCTTGCATAAAGGGCCTTTTTCCATTTCCCTATGCAGGCTTATCATCCATTTTTGATGAATCTAGAGCTAAAAAAATACATTTTTCCACACATACACGCCCTATAAACTATACAGCAAGCATATACGTAGGTTTCTCCACTACAACCCGCGTACATCAGGATTTGTGCCATAAAATACAAAAATGGAGTCGAGTTTCCATGTCACAACAAGAGATATCTAATCCTTGGCCTTCCATATACTGGAAACATTCCGACTCGACCCTTCAGTTTCATTTTGAAGGCTATACGAGAACTGTTTCGAGCTATGGGAAAGAGGAGAAAGCATTCAACTTTGAGAGCAAAGTTACTCTAGAGAAATTACTTCATATTGAGTCTGCATCCCTTTATCCCTCAAGTCTAAACACAGTGTTCATCCCCCAAGATTTTTCCCTATTGTTGAGAGAACCTCATTGTCTCTCTTCTTCGATCTTTCCTTTGGTGGAGGAGTGAAGTGGTGGAGGCCCAATTGGATGGAACTTGGTTTCTTGGTTTCAAACCATGCTGACATGGAAGTCTGTAATGTTGTCACTTCTGCTGATCAATTATTAATAGAAATAGTTATTTCCCATCTTATTGGTATCATGAAAAAATATGATTATTATCCATGGGAATGTTTGTAATGTTTATTAATGGATTATGCTATTTGATGTGATAACCCCTTTATATTATCACTATATGCTTGCTCTGTTTGTTTGTTAAAAAATTCTTGCAGGTATAAAGTTTTGGGTCGAATTTATCAACGACGAAACATCATCGAATGTTAGATGGAGGTAGGCCTCTATCTTATCTTGTACATTAGTTTATATAGCATATGATGGAATTGAGTTTATTTCTACAGTCATACCTGTCTGTTGTGCTTTACCCTTAGCCATAGAGAGTTTTTTCCTCGTAACACTTGTAGGTTGGTATTATGCAAGAGATAAAGTTTCACGCAGAGTCAACAACCCATGAATTGATTAAGGTAACCGACGAGAAGGCATAAATATAGAAAAATTGTACCACTACGCTATAGGAGAAGAGCCAGGTGGAACAAAGAGTGGAAAGCATGATGAAGGATAAAAGTGAGGCCAAGAAAAAGTTCAATAAATCACAAAAAGAGAAGGATGAATTCGAACAAATGGCTTAACATATACAAATGGTCATCCAAAAACTATATAAATAAATTCCAGAAGTGCCAATTCTTGGTGCATGCCTATTTTGGGAGAAAGATCTATTTTGGGTGCATGCCTATTTTTGGAAGAGAAGATGGCGCACATGAAGATAGGTCTAACCATGTTAGGGTTAGGGTTTTTGACAATATTGTGATGGATATAAGCTAGTAGAGTAGTATAAATAAATACCTAGGAGGTCTAGGTCGACTTTGGTTCATTATTATGAGTTCTTGGGTTGTTGATTATTGTGAAGTCAGTTATTATTGTGGTTGAGTAGAATAAGTTGGTTTTTGAGTGTTAGGTCACAGGATGTGGATCCTGGTCTGATCTAGTCATCCTCCCAGAGGGTACTTACCCTCTTTTTTTATCGTAATCCTGAATATTTAATGCGTGCAGTGCAAATTTTGCAGCATAATCATTAATACAGGAGAAGAGATATATATTTTTGGACGTATACCCAGGTGGGATGAACCATGGTAAATCTAGTGTTCTAATGTGTTTGAATTGTTGGTTAATGTTATGTTCTGAATAGATGCAAAATGAATGGTTAAATATGACTATAATAGCATGCATGCATATTTTAATGATGAATGAATCCTAGAAGTAGATGAATGAATAATGATGTTAATGCATAATGGAATGAACCAAAACACAATACCCACTCCTTCCTATACTAAAAACACCTGATTATTGTAGTCCCACATAAATATATCGCGGCTGAGACTATGTTGTGCACTCTATGTGCAATTGTTACACCTCAAAATTACTCACTTTGCAAGTGTCGCAAGTGTCGTCATTAGTGTTGCAAGTGTCACATCTTGACCACAAGTGTATAAGTGTTGTTGACATCATACTGACTTATTTCCTATTTCATGCCTCCAACAACATGACAGGAACACTTAGGACACCTCAAAGATTAGTAGTGAAGAGGAGGAATCGGTTTACTAGAAATACAAGTCTCTTGCTATTGGAAGAACCACTAAAAATTGAGTTTCAGATAGGAGTGCTTCCCTATACACTTTTAGGGGGCACTATAACACTCTGTCCACCCTTTTTGGGGAGCGTTATAACACCAACACTTGTTTTCCTTCTCTTGGGGAGTGCTATAATGCTCTTATGCCCCTTTTGGAGGAGTGCTACCTATTCTAGGCGAAAATTGGTTTGTTGAGAAGAATGAGGGAAAGACCCCCTCAATATATGAAGGTAGTTGGATTCAAATCCTTGGTCAAGCCATGATCTTAGGGTAGATCCATAACTAAAGGAAGGAAAATACTCAACTTACCCCAAAGATATCTCAAGTGGTTGGGCCTCTCCAAGCCTATTTAAACAGGCCTTCTCATGGTGGAAAGGAGGATGGAAAAAGTATTGTGAAGCATCCAACCTATGATCTCATGAAGAAGGTGTCTTTCGAAACATCAATATTCGGTGTGTGGAATGTTTGAGCAAGGGTTTAGATGAGGAAGGCTTGACAAAGATGCTACATTCATATCTATGGTTGTAAGCATTCTTCATTGTTGTTCTCTTTAATATAATATGCTTGGCCTGTTTCTTTCAAATCTATGTTTGATCTCACATGAATTTGTCTCTAATAGATAGGTCTATTTTGAGATAATATTAGTAGAGTAGGAAGTGGTTTGTACTTTTGTTTGTCTACAGGGCTTATAGAGGAGCTTAAGATTGGAGCTAAACTCAGACCATGCAGGGACAAACACTGGTAAAAGGTACTTCTTTTCTCCTTCCTCCTCACACATTAGTTTATCTAGATATAAAAGGAAGTCAGTGTCCATGATAAGCATCTTCTGTCTTAAGAGTTAAGACTGTAGTTCTCAAGAGGAGATCTACCTATCCACAGGGAGATTTCCTTCAACAGAAATTGGCAACTCCACTGGGGACGAATCGAAACTTTTAGTTTTGGTTTTCCTCATAGACCTTGTCTTACCCTAATTTATTTTTAGACCTTTTTCACCCCATATGTTTGATTTCATATGTTGATTGACTCCTTACCCCATCACACATACTTTGAATGCCAAAGTTCAACTGAGTTTTAGGGTTTTTTGGACATTTTTCTGGGTTTTAGGGTGCCAACGCTCCCTAAATCCCTTAGAAAGAGCATTATAATGCTCTGGTGCCCCTTACACTAGAGAATTATAATGCTCTGGTTCCCCTTACACCAGAGCGCCAACCTCTCTTTGCAAACAATCCTTTCCAGAATTGTCTTTTTTGAAGACTAGTCTCTGTTTTTTCACTTGCTAAGCTTCTATGTGGTTCAATGCTTCTTCCTATTGACCTTGGAAATCCTTCCTTATGAGGAATAAGCACTTTTCTATTCATATTTTGTGGCCTTATTCATTATATTGAGTTTTTCTATTGTTGATAACTTGGAATCAATCCACTGCTTTCTTCTCTCTTATCCGATTGAGCGGGAACTCTGGTGAAGGGCATCAGAAGTCTATGAATCATCTCATTTGGTTCTTCGAGGTCATTGTTCTTAAACATCTCTCTTTTGTGTGAATTGTTTGATTTTCTTTGTTATCTTTTGTTTTCTCCTTGGTTCTTATTTTAATCATAGAAAGAGGGTGTGTTGTTTGTGCGAAATTTGCTTATGCTTGTCCGAATCTCCTTGATCTGAAAGGGTAGTTAGTAGGAGAAGTTTTTTGCATTGAATTAATCATCATTCGCATACAAACGACAAAGATACATATTAGTGATTGGTTTTCATATTAGAAGGCATTTATGAAATGTTTCATCATTGCATTCATTCGATTGAGAACAAATTGATTGAGGACATTCCATATTTGTGTTTGATAGTGAAAATGACTCTTTCTCTTTCCCTTAAATAGGCGTTCATTGAAAAGAAACGATTGCCTATCATATTTTACGCATATTTTTGGGAATTGAGTCATCATTCCATTAGTTTCACTTTCATACACCCTTTGAGTAAAGAACAGCTATAAAACGAATGCTAATTAAAAAAATTCTAGAACATTTTTTGTTTTTAGCATCTTTTACCAATAGTAGACTAGGGTCAGCACATTGGATTAGGATGTGAGTAAAACTCTCCAAAGTTTTCAAAACAAACATTAGCATCCTGAGCTAGGGAGAGTCAAATCCAATTGTCGTATTGGTTTTCTAGGATCCCCCTCTCACACAGGGGTTACGCACAAGGTCGCATTCGAGTGAATTATGGAGATTATCCCTCTGTGGTTCAACTGTTTGTAGTGATCGGATCATATATTGGGGATCACTTGAAGGTATACCCACGATTATGTGTGGGAGCCTCTCGGGTTGATTTTGAACTTGTTATCCTACCCATACGTTTCGGATTGGACTGTCGTCTATGCTCGCCGAGGGACTCACTGCAAATTGGTGTCTTTAGTTTCCATAATCTTTAAGTACTTACACAATGTGATGGTGAAGGGAAGTCTCACTATACTTAGAATAGACATTGGTCAAACTCACTTGGGATCCTTGGAGGGTAAATCCACAATTACTGCGTGGAAGCTTCCACCAAGGTGAAAGTTCGTTAAGTAGATCACCATTGTAACTATTCCACCATATCCTAGCCCCTTCTCGACCTGATCACACGACGTTGGATTTCATCACCAACTAGTACGATCATCGAGAGAAGTTTTGTTTGCTTGGTTGATTCATAGATTTTATTCGTGTATGTTGTTTCTTTTTGTTAGTTGGCCCTAGTTTTTCAGTGTGTTATGTTATTCTCCACAATTGAGCCTGTAGATGATAAAGGTCTTTGTCGATCATGTCGGATGCAAGGGTTGCCTCTGGAAGGCTATCAACCCTTACCTCCTAACCCTCCAGAAGACAACTACTGTAGAGAGGTAGAAAATCAATCCAACGTTGGAAGTGTTATTGCTCCTCCATTAGATAACTCAGAAGGTGCTTTGGTCATGGTTGAAAATCCCACTACATCTGTGTCGATAACTCCTCTCGAACCACTTTTGGTTCATTTAGACTCCCTTGGGAACATCATAGATGAAGAGGTCCCACGATTACCAGAGAGGACTTTTACAGAAACATATATGGGATCCACAGAACTAATCTTTGGTGATGAGTATAGGACTCATGTTCGTCCTAGCACTGCAGTAGATACCAATCCCACACCTGCTCGTTATGTATGGAGGACTTCATCGAGACGCGATCTCTATGAACATTTTGAATCCTTTCAACAACCCTTTCATCCTCGTGACCCTCTTAGTGAAACAGGACCATACGGTCAAACCATGAATCACCCAGTCGATCAAGTTATTAACCCTACTGTTACACCAGCACAAGTCCATCCAAATGTTGGACTCATCACCTCTACTCATATCCAAATCACTTCAATATCTACCCCCATTTCTACAAGATTTTACTCTACAGTTCAACATGTTAAACACGATCATACTGGGACATCTTCTCACTCGAGAATGTAAACCCTTGCTGGCCAAACACAATCGACTGGAGGGAAACCACCATCTAATGAACATTTCCCTCCTGGAGGACTACCTTTCCATGGTGGGCCTACCCCTCTTGGGGGAAAACCCCCTTTTCATGCTCCTCCTGGAGGGCACCCTCCATTTTCCAGTCATACCCCAGTTGTAAATCCACCGCTAGTAGGGGGGCAACCTTCATTTACTAAAAACCCTTCACAATACCGGGGAGTATCTTTAGGAGGCACTTTCATTTAACCCCACATTGGGGGGCACTCATCTCATAATCCACTAGGAGGAGTATCAAATCTTGTTCCTTTTGGAACATCTTACAGACAACCTTATCCAGGCGACATCCCAAACACCACTTGGATTTCTCTGGGACCACAATCTTATCCTCCTCATGGGAAAGCAAATCACCTGGCCTATAATGCTCAGAACCCATCGGGTTATGAAAATGTTTCTCATCCACCCTCGAATCCTGCTTATCCTAGCCAAAAACAACCATATATAGGAGGACCTACTGGTTACAACTATCCACCTAACCTAGTTTATGGTCCTACTGTTTTTCCTATGCCGCACCAGTATCATTCACAAATTAACCACTAGCTACCTTTCCTTGAGACTCTGGATCTCCTAGACTTGTCTCTGTTAACTAATGATCCTATTTTTCATTCACCAGTTTGCCCAGTCATTCCAGCTAAACTTCCTTCTGATATTCTAAAATTTGACAGAAAATCTGGTGAAGATCCAAACAACCATGTGATGACTTTCCATTTGTGGTGTTCATCAAACTCTCTCATGTATGATTCTGTATGTTTGCGTCTTTTCCAAGGAACACTTACAAGATCGGTGGAAAATTGGTATATTGAACTACCATGTGCTTCTTTCCATGATTTCAATTCCCTCGCCATGTCTTTCCTCACGCACTTTCAACTACCTATTCTCTACAAGACGGGTACTGAACTCTTGACCTCCCTTCATCAAACTGACTCTGTGCATATCTCTGACCATATTCATGAGTGGAGGCGATGACAAAGGATGATCAAGGTAGTCATACATGACATACTATTGGCGAAATGGTTTACTAAATCACTGTTACCCCTGATCGCTCGTGATGTTTCTATGGGTGGTGCGGTCACTGAGGAACAGGCCATCACTCGGGCTCAGAACTTAGATTTGGTTTATTTACAATTTGGTACTTTGTATGATTTTCTTCTGAATGTTGCTTGGGATAATACCAATCCATCTAAACCGTCATCCTCATCTCATGCAGATGGCATTATTGGTTCCATCAAAACTCAATCTACTTCCCAATCGCTCACACTCTCCTCTACCTCTCCCCAAACTCAGATCTCTGAGGTGAATGCAATTCGATCTTCCCCTTCACAACAATCTGGAGGTAAGAAGACAAAGAATAAATCAAAAAATAACAATGAACAACCAAAAAATCAAGCTCAAGCACCTGCTACTGAAAAGAAAAAACAACGAAAACTGAAATTTCCATGTATCATTTGTGGTGATGATCACTACACTCTAGACTTTCCACTTTGCAATGAAGTGGCCAAATTGTTCCAAGGAAAGTCACTACCCTTTGTGCTTACTCAACCTTTTCCACAGTAGCAATCCATGGTTGCTCAAACCCCCTCTCCTGGGGGAAGTTCTAGTGATCCTCATAATGAAGCTTCGTCGAGTGCACATATTTATATGTCTAATGGGATTAATTTGACCACTCACTCTAAGACATACGACACACTAGGTAACCCTGACAAAGGAAAGTACACTAATGTTACCAGTAATTTACTGGATCCATCATCATCCTTCGTTAGTCTTCCATCAGTTAATCCTTCGTCTGGACCACTTCAGATTGAAAATCCCACGTTCGAATCTATCTTACACCCTCCTAAGATCATGATACGTAAAGCTACCTTTAATCCTAGTTCACGTGCTTCCCAGAACTACAACATTGTTGAAGATTTGGCTCAAGCACCGTGTGCTATGTCTGTGTTAGAAGTTCTACTACACTGCCCCAGTCAACGTAGAATGCTCTTGGACACTCTTGGCATTGTTTATCCTAAGTCGTCCAACCATATCATGTTTAACCTAGACAATTATGCATCTTGACTCTCCCACCAACTTGCTTTCCAAGTTGATGTTGTTGTTCACGACCAACAAATACACCGAACTATTCTGGATGAGGGAGCATTGACTTGTGTCATGTCTTTTGTGTGTTGGAAAGGTTTAAAATCACCAGCACTCAACAAATCCCCAATGATGTTACGTGCCTTCGATGGGTGAGTTTTTCATCCCCATGGGCTTTTACAGTCCCTGCCCATCCAATTGGGTGGAAAAAATATTACTGTTGATGTCGAGGTGGTCGATGCTCCCCTTGATTACAACTTGATACTTGGAATAAGTTGGTTTTATGCTATGATTGTCGTTGCCTCGTTAGTTTTTCGATGTGTCCAATTTCCTCATCAAGGCAAAATTGTCATTGTTGATCAGTTGGATTTTTGCATGACTGATGCTCACACTCCCGCTACCAACAATATTCCTTTCTTGGGAGACCACAAGATCACATATGAATGCATTGGTGTTGGCTTACTGAAAGATTATAGCCTCATGGGTACCTTCCCTACACCACTTCCACCGACTACACATCATATTTCCACCGTCGATATGATTTTGACCGTGACTTATCAATCTTTGGAATCATCTGACCCTTGGATTGTACCTTGTCTATTGGAATTCGATGCACTAGGTGACACCATGCCACTTAGTCTAGCCGAACCATTATACGTTTCTATCCAATCTGCTTCTCCCTTGTCGGATGACCAACATCTATTGGCACCTGAAAGTTCCTCGATGCAATCATGATTGGGTTCCTTGCTGTCTACAATCGATTACATTTCCCCCATTTTTCACTCGGATGAATCTATTCTGGAAATGCTTCGCATTGACAAGTTACCTCAGGATGATACCCCTCATCAATCCTCTTTTATTCCCCCTTGTGAAGAAATTCAGGTAGATATACAGCTTATCTCCCCTCCTGATGTTGATTTTTCATCATCTCCCATGATTTCAACTTCCGATGATTTGGATCAGGTAGTGGACATGGTGATTTATTCAGTAGGATTATTGGAGCCTAATCTCCTTACTCCTATCACGACCCTTGACATCTATTCCTTCTCGAGTGATTATCTTCCATCCAATGAAGATATCTTAGGAGACATGACCGAGTTTTGTCCCTTGACACGATATCCTTCCAGAGCGTTATTCTCTTAGAAGCCATTATCAAGCAGAAGCTATGAGCATAGTTTCTCTTCTCTATGGAAAGCTCATTAAAAGATGAAATAGAGGCCCTGGGCATAATTATTTTCCTGTGTCAAGCTCATTAAAAAATGAAATAGTCACCTCTCTTGAACCTTGTTTTCATCCACCCTCCTCCTTTTTCTCATCTAGTAGAGAAATTGGTGACAACCTCAAAGTCGGTGAATGAATTGAATCTTGGGGGGCATCTCTCCAACCTTTGCTGATCATTCTGGATTTAAGCCACTAGCTGTCAAGTTGGGGGCATACCGAGCTTAGTATTTGTTCTTTCTCGTGCTCGTAAATACATGAGAATGCATCTGGGTAAACTTTTATCTCTTTTTCAGAACTGTATGGATACATGAAAAAGTAACCTCCTGGAGTCTCCTTTAAGCTCTTTTCAGACTCTCTAAAACATGAAAATATTGTCGAGTGATCTTGCTTCCTTTCCCACTCATTAAAAGGTTTTAAAGGGAATATTTCGAGTGATAATTTATCTCTTTTTCGACCTCATGAGACTAACATTACGAAAAAGGGACAACATTGGAGTCATCTTTAAGTTCTTTTCAGACTCTCTAAATATGAAAAGAATGTCGAGTGACCTTGTTCTCGTCACTCTCGTTAAAGTATTTGAAGAAAATGTCTATTGAGCGATAGTTTATCTCTTTTTCGGTCTCATCAAACTAATTTACAAAAAAGGAACTGAGAGAGTTCTCTTTTAAGTGTTTTTCCAGACTCTATAATCATGAAAAACCTTCGAGTTTTCTATCTTTGGACTCATTAAACAAACATCGACAAGCCCATATGGGACCGAACCCTTACTTCTTCCAATTCGTTAAACAAGGGAAGAGGGACTTCCTGAAGTTGAGTTATATTGAGAATGTGTTACCCTCCTCGAGCTCGTTAAATTAAAAAGAGGTACTCATCTATTTGGATGGGGGAAAAATTGAAGGAAGCAAGCCAAGCAGTTTTTGAGAACATTACAAAGTAACTCTTAGAGTTGCCCTTGAACACAACACTTTGTCTTTGCACACATATTAATTCATTGAACCTCTACACTAAACCAATCCTCTGAGTTTTTTCTTACTTGTTTGGGTCACCTGATGAAAATCACAGTATCCACTGCATCATCATGTTTTGGTCCATGTCATGTTTCTGTTGTTGTGTCTCAATGTTCAAGGGAAGTATCTGCCTCGAGAGTCATCCATCACAAATATATTGTCTCAATACCTATGTCTTTCCATGTTCATTTGATCTACCAATTACATCTCTATGTCTGTTTCATTTCATTGATGGGGGATACATCAACGCCCTCCTTCAATGAGTCTATTCCTGTCGACTTCAACACATTATCTAGGAACTAGACTTAGAAACCAATTAGTACTTTGGGACTTGTATGCCTCAATGGTAGGCCTCCTCATGTTCGACAGTGGGTTTACATCATTGACCTCTAATCGAATGATTCCACAGATGTTTGACTTTAGCTCATCAATTCACATTTGTTGGAATGTACTAGAAGTACCTTGGGAATCATTGACATCAATGGTGATCTCCCTCGTACTTGTTAACTGTAGTGTCCCCAAGGCCGAGCCCCATTGTAAACCAAGTTCTAAAAGGAATTTTCATTATGTTTTATAGGCTGGTGAGACAATTTCTTATAATTTGGAGACTTATGTGTTTGTTAGGCCAGGGAGCCTAAGTGTTGAAGGCCAAGAGCCTACTGTTGTACTTGTATGTATGCAAAACATTTAATAAAATATAAACACCGCCAGGTGCAGACCAACCACGATGAATGAGTGAACGGGGACTAAGAATCCATAGAGTGGGCAAGGAATTAGGGGCTGGAAGGTGGAAAAGTGGCTAAGTGTTGAGCCTAGGAGCTAAGCCTAGGGGGCTTAAGCCTGGGAATAATATTTTAATATTATTCCAAAAGAACATGTGCATTTTATGTTTCATTTCATCCTAAGTTTTGGAAAGGGTAAGCGTGCAAAGGGGATGCATGTTGATGGAACACATGTAGTTCCAAGGGTGACAAGTGTCAGCCTTGGTGCATGCAAATAAAATGGCCAGGAGGAGCCGTGAGAGGGGCTCTCCTCCATTCTACTGGAAAGTCTGAAGGTAAACGATCAGACCTCTACAAAAGAATACCTTGGTGCATCCCTGAAAGATGAAAAACCTGGGTTGACCTCTGAGATAGTTGATACCACCCCTGTCTAAGCAGTTTGAACCTGTGTTGACCCTGCGTGGATTGTTTGTCACACATCCCTGACAACCAGAGTGTGAGTCCACTCTATGCTGGTAGATTGGGAAATAGAAGTGGCCAGCCATTGTTGAACCTATTGGGAAGCCCATGTCTGTTTCCTCGTGAATTTTTGTAACCACGTAGTGCTGGACTGCATGGGGTCTTATTGGCCAGTGGTGCAATGCTCTCTCTAGGTGAGAGAGGTGAATGAGGTTGGAAGAACAGGTTGTTGGCCTGTGAGTGATTCTCTCCAGGTGAGAGAGTGTGAGAAGGAAGGAGAGGACTCCTAGAAGGAACCCTGTAGCTGCATAGAGCCCGAAGACTTCCAATTCGGCCTGTTCCTGTAACCCAAGGTAAGGGAGATTAGCAACCGAAGGATTGTCTAGGTGACAGAGAAGGTGTGTACTCCTGGGGTGGAACAAGAATGTGGGGAATGAGGGTCTGTGGGTAGTGAGCATGGGAGGTTCCTCAGAGAGAATCCATTCCTTGTGGTTGTGTGTTGCTTTTCCTGTAACCTCATCCTAGCCTAGATTTCCTTTCCTTGGGGTGGATCTTAGTGCCATCTCGGGGGTGACCCACTACTGAGCTAATGAGCAGTTTGGTCTAAGGCTGGGAGGTTCGTGGAAGGCCTGCACTTGGTTGGTGGATTCTACCACTGTTAAAAGATAAGTATCTAATTATGTTTTAATCATGTTTTGCATGACTCTACTGCTTATGATATCATGATTTCCGCTGTGTATATGAATTAGTACGAAATGCTATGGACTGTTAATTATGGCAGTAACTCATATGAATACTCTGTGTAGAATGTGTTTAATTGTTTAAATGCATGAGATTTATAATACCTGTATGAGTTATGTGCAAGGTTGTGTTATAAGTTTTCTTTTGAGAGTGATTAAACCTTGGTAGCCAATAAAGGGTGTGCTACAGTTTGGTATCAGAGCGATTAAACAAAGTAGTAGAAAAGGTGTGCTATAGTTTGGTATTAGAGCCAAGTTTTCGACACTGAGCCTATATGGGCCAGTGGAGTGGTCTTTGGACTGAGAATGTGAGGGAAATTGGTTGTGGAAGGCCAATTCTAGACCCTGGTTGGCTCCAAAGTATCAAGGAGTTACTTAATGAGTTTTTAAGATTAGGAGGTTTAGCGGCGTGTGAAACAAAAATCGAGGTGGTCTATGGCCACGGGAAAATAGGTCTCCACACCAATAGCATTAGAACCTTAGGATATGCTCAATAAGGAAGGTGGACCCTCGTGACTGTCGGATCTGGATAGTATGGTAGGGTTTAAATCCCTTTTTGAAATTGCATAGGAGTGCAGAAATCGCGATACGCAAAATCCCGAAACAATCTACACTGTAGATCGTGGGGAGAAGAACCTGACCATTGGATCAATTAGTTTAATAGACAATGATTTTGGTATTTCAACAAATAGAAGTTCAAGATGTGTGGATACACGAACTTCCGATGCCGAAACCCTGAAACGCCGAAAGGATGTGCGCCGTATACCTGAGAAAGATCTGACCGTTGGATTTTACTAGGAAGGGACGTGGACACATGAAGATGTACCACGTGCCAGTGGGTCGAGAAGAAAAGTGAGAGCGGTGGGACCCGATGATGTCATTAAAAGTGACGTGGACCCTCTTGAATGTACCACATGCCACGGTGGTGAAGGGTGATAGTTGTGTTATGGGCTCGGAGAATAAAGTAATTCGCTATTTTGGGAACTCACGAGATAAGGACATGGGAGCTTGACATTGAAACTCGTGAAGTCGTGAAGTAGCGAGAACGAGAGGAGAAAAGTCAACATCACTTCTTGGGGTTTCATGAAAGGGAGGCACCAGGGTTGGATGCCACAACTCACAAAGGTGTGAATAGTTAAGGGTGCTATCACTTAGCCCTAGACTATGGTCATGTGTAGTAGACACTAGCGAGGAGGGAGCCATACCTGTGTCGCATCTCGGGTATCGACAGTTAGAGGAAATGAGTCAAGGCTCTTCGACTCACGAACTCATGAGATCACAAGTTGCAAAAGGGTGACTCTAGATACGAATATCTAACTGTGGGATCTTCGTGGACCGAAACCTATAGTCCTGAAATCTTGAAGTGCCGAGAATGAAAGTTTCGAAAACACAAAAATTGCAGAACCAAACGAGAGCTCAAAAAACTTAATTGAATCAAAATGTCTTTCGTTCTTGTTCGTATTGGCTTATAAATGTTACAGATTGTTCCGAAGGAGTAATGGCCTAACAAACTTTGAATTAATTGCACAGTGTGTGTGTAGAGTTCAACGGAGCTCAGGATTCCAGCTAACCAACGTCGAGTATGGAATGGGAAAAGGTGATGATTTCCTCTAAAACAAGAGACGAACTGGAAGGAAAAGATGTCAATATGGGAGTGGAAGGATCGAACTCCAATGAGCATGGAAAAGATATGGATAAGAAATAACTTATGATGCAACTCATCGAAAGATTGTAGAAAGATGCCCAGGCTTGCCTAGCTAATAGCCGAAAGCTCATGAAAATCAGGGATCAGCAGGGTGAATTCAACTTAAAAATGTTGAAGAGCCTGGAAAGAATAGAAAAGAAATTGGAAAAAGGGAGTGACACAAGCAGATCAAGAAGTGTTAGAACCCCTGAGGGGAGAAGGAGATCGTGGAGTGGTAACAGACATTACCGTCTCTCCCCAAAGCATTCTGGTAAGGAGACACACAGTAGTTCAAGCTCGTCCCCTACCAGAAAACACCAAAAATCTTGAAAGGATGAATTGAAAGGGGAGATGAACAAGATTAAGCCTCCAACATTCGATGGATAGCATAAGAAGGAAGAAGATGCTGAGACCTGGCTGCTTGGCATGAAGAAATACTTCCAAGTGCAGAATTATTCTGCCCATGCAGAAGGAAGAATTGCAATGTACCAACTGAAAGGAAATGTATCCATGTGGTGGTATCAGTTTGTGTAGGTGAAACACATCTGAGAGAAAGAGGTCACTTGGAAGGAATTTAAGAGGTATTTTGAGAAGAAATACCTGACTAAAAGATACTATGACAGAAAGATGAAGGAGTTCTTCGAAATCAAGTTGGGAAGTATGACCATTGATGAGTATGAACGAAGTTTTCTGGAACTACTGAAGTATGTTCCATTCATCAAAGACAAGGCTGTTAAGATTCAGAGGTATCTGAGTGGACTGCCACCTTCCATTGGTGACAAGATTCAGTATGATGATCCTAAGACTATGGAAGAAACAATAAGAAGGGTGAAATTCTTATACGAATAGCAAAGCGAAAAGCCTACCTTTCGGAAGGCTTGGGATGACCAGAAGAGGTTTAAGAAAGAACAGAGGAAGAAGGGAAATAGGCCTCCCTTTTTCATGAATGGCCCTAGGGAACAATCATCCTTTAGAAACCCCAGGAAAGTTGAAGGGAGTGAGAAGATGCCAAGGCCTCCACCTATGGAGTGTTGGGGTTGTAAAGGAAATCATAGGTACAGAGACTGGCCCCACAAAAAAGACAAAGAAAGAACTGTCCATACTGTTCAACAAGCTAAAACCGTGGAGGATATGGGTATTAGAATTCCAAGGATCTACGCAGCCCTGGACAACAAGCAAGTAGAATTTCAATTGCACATGATTGAAGTGGAAGGTACGATCAACAACCGACCACTTGTTATTTTAATTGATTTAGGGGCTATCCATAGTTATGTAGATCCTAGAGTGGTGGAAAGTTTGCATCTAATGAGAAGAAAACATGAGAAGTCTTAGTTAGTGCAGTTGGCCACAGGGACCAAGAGGAAGGTCATTAAATTGGTTAAGTCATGTTCAGTGAACATGAAACGAATGAGCACTAAGGCTGAATTGAACATTCTGCCTTTAGGCTCATAGGATTGTTTAATTGGGATGGACTGGTTGGACCAGCACCATGCCCTTCTAGATTTTCGTAACAAAAGGTTTACATGCCTGAACGAGGAGGGAAATCAGGTAATAGTCCAAGGAATTCCCAGAGCCGTGGCTGTTAGAGAAATCTCAACCATGCAACTGAAGAAATGTTACTAGAGAGGCTGTCAATTATTTGCAGCTCGGGTGGAAGAAGCATCCCGAGATGAAGTCTCAAATCTGGAAGACCACAAAGTACTCAAAAAATTCAAGGACATATTTCAGGAGGTACATGGACTACCTCCGAGGAGGGACATCAATTTTTCTATAAATTTGATGCCTAGAACAACTCCAGTTTTGAAAGCTCCTTATAGAATGAGTACACCAGAGCTGAAGGGGTTGCAATTGCAGCTCGAAGAGCTATTGAAGAAAGGTTACATTCACCCCAGTGTGTCACCGTGGGGAGACCCAGTCCTATTCATGAAGAAGAAGGATGGGACGTTGAGGCTGTGCATTGATTTTTGATAGTTGAATAAGGTCACTGTCAAGAACAAGTATCCTCTGCTAAGGATTGATGATCTTTTTTATCAGTTGAAGGATGCGAAAATATTTTCGAAAATAGATCTCAGATCTTTATATCACCAAGTGAGAATAAAGGATGAGGACATTAGAAATACCACCTTTAGAACTAGGTACGGTCATTATGAATTCACAGTGGTTTTGTTTGGACTAACAAATGCACCTGTGTTTTTCATGTGCTTAATGAATGGAGTGTTCATAAATTATTTGGACAAATTTGTCATAGTCTTCCTGGACAATGTCTTGTTGTATTCCAAGACAGAGGAAGAACATGAGAAACACCTGAGAATGGTGCTATAGGTGTTGAGAGAACACCAGTTGTACGAAAAACTGAGCAAGTGTTATTTTTACCAAAGGCAGATCCATTATTTGGGGCACATTATATCTGAAGAAGGGATCGCTGTGGATCCTAAGAAGGTACAGGCCATTTGAGAATGGCCAACACCAAGGAATGTGGCAGAAGTTAGATATTTTATGGGTTTGGAAAGCTACTATAGGAGGTTTATAGCTAGATTCTCCAGGATAGCTCATTCTATCACTTCCTTGCAAAGGAAGGGGAAGAAGTTCCAGTGGACTGAAGAATGTGAGAGCAATTTCCAACGATTGAAGCAGCTGCTAACCAGTGCTCCAATCCTAAATATTGCAAATCCAAATAAAGATTACATAGTGTGCACATATATATGTAAGGAGGGGCTGGGAGGAGTTCTCATTCAAGAGGGATTTGTAGTTGGATATGAATCCCGGAAGTTGAAGGAACGTGAGAAGAATTATGCCACTCATGATATAGAGTTGGAAGCAATCATCCACGCCTTGAGGAAATGGAGACATTACCTCATGGGCAAGAGATTCAAGTTGAGAACAGACCATAATGGTTTGAAGTATTTATTTGATCAGTCGACCTTAAATGCCAGGCAAATCAGATGGTTGGAGTTTCCGTGTGAATATGACTTTGATATCAGGCATATCAAAGGGAAATAAAATAAGGTGGTTGATGCAATCAACATAAAAGTGCATGAATCACATGCTACAGTCATTAGCATGTACACAACTGAGATTAAAGACAGAATTTTGGAAGCTGCCAATGCCAATTTGTAGTATAGAGGTCTTGTAGCAAAGCTACAACAGCGTGAGAGACCACAAACCAAGGAAAGTAACACCTTGGGAATTGATGGCTTACTTCTGTATAAAAACAGAGTATATGTACCCAATGTCCAATAATTGAAGTTGGAAATTCTAAAGGATATGCATAACGTGACTTATGATGGACATCCTGGATATCAAAAGACTATGGAAGTAGTCAAAAGCCATTACTTTTGGTCGGGTTTGAAGAAAGAAATCTTTGAATACATCGCCAGATGTATGGAGTGCCAAAAGGTTAAGGCTGAGCATAGGCACCCAGCAGGGTTGCTGCAGCCTTTACCTATTCCTGAGTGGAAATGGGACGTGGTAACAATGGATTTTATCACCGGACTACCTAGGACAAGCAAACAACATGATTCAATCATGGTGGTGGTGGACAAGCTTACTAAAGATGCCCATTTATTCCACTGAAAACCACCCACAAAGCAACAGATGTTGTTGATATCTTCTTAAAAGAAGTTTCACGCTTGCATGGAATTCCTAAGACAATTGTGTCTGATAGCGACCCGAAATTCACTTCAAATTTCTGGAAAGGATTGTTCAAAGGATTCAAAAAAAATATGAACTTTAGTATAGCATATCATCCCGAGTCTGATGGATAGACAGAGAGAGTAAGCAGAGTAATAGAAGACATGTTGAGAATGTATGTGATGGATAAACCATCAAGGTGGGAAGACTACCTGCATCACTAAAGATGAGCCCATTCGAAGCGCTCTATGGAAGAAAGTGCAACACTCTAGTGAGCTGGGATAATGCAACTAACAGAGTAGTAGTTGGGCCTGAACTGCTCAAAGAGATGGAAGATGAAATGATAAAAATTAAACATAATCTAAAAACTACCCAGGATAGGAAAAAAAATTATGCTGATAGTAACATAACCCATATAGAATTCAAAGTGGGTGACCATGTTTTCCTGAAAGTGAAAACTAACAGGAGTTTCCTAAAACTAGGAAGTTGCGCCAAGTTGGTAGAAAGATTTTGTGGGCCATTTGAGATCCTGGAAAGGATTGGGCCGGTTGCATACATGCTTACATTACCTGCATATATGACTGTACATAATGTGTTTCATGTTTCACTGCTTAAGAAATATCTACTTGATGCTAATCATGTTATCGATTGGAATGTGATTTAGGTGGAACCAGAAGGTGTCCTGCAAGTGCATCCTTTGCGCATATTGGACAGGAAAAGAAAACAGCTCTAGAATCGAGCTATAGAGCTTGTAAAGGTCTAGTGGACCTGGTACGGTCCCGAGGATGTGACATGGGAGCATGCAAATGTTATGTGGGAAGAGTACCCACATCTTTTTGAAGATTTTGAAAGGCTTGCAGAGACAGTGTAAGTTGCATTGAGGACAGTGCAAAAATAAGGGGAGGGGGATTGTAGTGTCCCCAAGGTCGATCCCCATTGTAAACCAAGTTCTGAAAGGAATTGTCATTATGTTTTATAGGCTGGTGAGCCAAGTTCTTATAATCTAGAGACTTATGTGTTTGTTAGGCTAGGGAGCCTAAGTGTTGAAGGCCAGGAGCCTATTGTTGTACTTGTATGTATGCAGAACATTTAATAAAATATAAACACCGCCAGGTGCAGACCGACCACGATGAATGAGTGAAGGGGGACTAAGAATCCATAGAGTGGGCAAGTAATTAGGGGTTGGAAGGTGGGAAAGGGGCTAATTGTTGAGCCTGGGGGCTAAGCCTAGGGGGCTTAAGCCTGGGAATAATATTTTAATATTATTCCAAAAGAACATGTGCATTTTATGTTTCATTTCATCCTAAGTTTTGGAAAGGGTAAGCGTGCAAAGGGGATGCATGCTGATGGAATGCATGCAGTTCCAAGGGTGACAAGTGTCAGCCCTGGTGCATGAAAATAAAATGGCTAGGAGGTGCCATGAGAGGGGCTCTCCTCCATTATACCAGACGATCTAAAGGTAAACGATCGGACCTCTGCAAAAGAATACCCTGGTGCATCCCTGAAAGTCGAAAAGCCAGGGTTGACTTCTGAGATAGCCAGTACCACCGCTGTCTGAATAGTTCAAACCTGTGTTGACCCTGCGTGTATTGTTTTTCACACATCCCTGACAACCAGAGTGTGAGTCCACTCTATGCTGGTGGATTGGGAAATAGAAGTGGTTAGCCATTGTTGAACCTGTTGGGAAGCCCGTGTCTGTTTCCCTATGAATTTTTGTGACCACGCAGTGCTGGACTGCGTGGGGTCTTGTTGGCCAGTGGTGCAATGCTCTCTCCAGGTGAGAGAGGTGAATGAGGTTGGAAGAACAGGTTGTTTTCCTATGAGCAGTTCTCTCCAGGTGAGAGAGTGCACGAAGGAAAGAGAGGACTCCTGGAAGGAAACCTGTAGCTGCCATAGAGCCTGGAGACTTCCAGTCTGGCTTGTTCCTGTAACCCAAGGCAAGGGAGATTAGCAACTGAAGGATTGTCTAGGTGACAAAGAAGGTGTGTACTCCTGGGGTGGAACAAGCATGTGGGGAATGAGGGTCTATGGGTAGTGAGCGTGGGAGGTTCCTCAGAGAGAATCCCTTCCTTGTGGTTGTGTGTTGTTTTCCCTGTAACCTCATCCTAGCCTAGATTTCCTTGCCTTGGGGTGGAGCTTAGTCCTAGCTCAGGGGTGACCCACTGCTGAGCTGATGAGAAGTGTGGTCTAAGGCTGGGAGGTTCGTGGAAGGCCTACACTTGGTTGGTGGATTCTACCATTGTTAAAAGATAAGTATTTGATTATGTTTTAATCATGTTTAGCATGACTCTACTTCTTATGATATCATGATTTCCGTTGTGTATATGAATTAGTACGAAATGCTATGGACTGTTAATTATGGCAGTAACTCATATGAATACTTTGTGTAGAATGTGTTTAATTGTTTAAATGCATGAGATTTATAATACCTATATGAGTTATGTGAAAGGTGGTGTTATAAGTTTTCTTTTGAGAGCGATTAAACCTTGGTATCCAATAAAGGGTGTGCTACAGTTTGGTATCAGAGAGATTAAACCTTGGTATCCAATAAAGGGTGTGCTACATTAAGGGTTTACATCATTGACTGATAATCAAGTGATTTATGCCATGTTTGACATCAATACATCTATTAACATGGTTAGATTCATACTACATTGGGATCGGTAAGAAGACCCTGGGTTGAGTGATCACTCTGATATGTACTTTGCTCGGGTTGCGACGAAGTTTCTCTTGAATAATGACACATATACCGTCACATAGATCCACTTTGTATCGGTCGTGGCTATGTATTTTCATCTCATAGATCCACTGTGTATTATTCGTGGCTACGATCAGTTCAGGTCATGGGAGTATAGATCTATAGTGTATTTTCAATGGCTATACCTTTTATCAATATAATTATGGATCCGCAGTGTATTTATGGCACCCATATCTTGTAAGTATTATCACTCAAGCATAGATATGCCTGCCTTGGGTTTGAAGCATGTCTTAACATTTGTTTGATCGTTGTGTGCAAATTCTGTCAAGCTCTCTAAGCCTGCACCCTTGCTTGAAAGTCTGCAAAGTATTTCAGTTATCAGTTCTCGTCTTCTAACTTCATGCTTTGGGGGGAAATCTATTACACCTCAAAATTACTCACTTTGCAAGTGTCGCAAGTGTCGTCATTTGTGTCACAAGTGTAGCATATTGACCACAAGTGTATAAGTGTTGCTAACATCACATTGCCTTCTTGCCTATGTCATGCCTCCAACAACATGACAGGGACACTTAGGACACCTCAAAGATTAGTTGTGAAGAGGAGGAATCAGTCTACTAGAAATACAAGTCTCTTGCTATTGGAAGAACCACTAAAAATTGAGTTTCAGATAGGAGCACTCCCCTATACACTATTAGGGGGTGCTATAACACTTTTTCCACCCTTTTTGGGGAGTGTTATAACACCAGTGCTTGTTTTCCTTCTCTTGGGGAGCGTTATAACGCTCTGATGCCCCTTTTTGAAGAGCGCTACCTATTCTAGGCAAAAATTGGTTTGTTGAGAAGAATGAGGGAAAGATCCCCTCAATATCTAAAGGCAGTTGGATTCGAATCCTTGGTCAAGCCATGATCTTAGGGAAGATCCACAACTAAAGGAGGAAAATCCTCAATTTACCCCAAAGGTATCTCAAGTGGTTGGGCCTCTCCAAGCCTATTTAAACAGGCCTTCTCATGGTGGAAAGGAGGATGGAAAAAGTATTGTGAAGAATCCAACCTATGATCTCATGAGCAAGGTCTCTTTCGGAACATCAACATTCGGTGTGTGGACTATTTGAGAAAGGGTTTGTATGAGGAAGGCTTGATGAAGCTTCTACATTCATATCTATGGTTGTAAGCATTCTTCGTTGTTGTTCTCTTTAATATAATATGCTTGGCCTGTTTCTTTCAAATCTATGTTTGATCTCACATGAATTTGTCTCTAATAGATAGGTATATTTCAAGATAATCTCAGTAGAGTAGGAAGTGGTTTGTACTTTTGTTTGTCTACAGGGCTTATAGAGGAGCTTAAGATTGGAGCTCAACTTGGACCGTGTAGGGACAAACACCGGTAAAAGGTACTTTTTTTCTCCTTCCTCCTCACACATTAGTTTATCTAGATCTAAAAGGAAGTTAGTGTCCACAATAAGCATCTTTTGTCTTAAGAGTTAAGAGTCGAGCTCTCAAGAAGAGATCTACCTGTCTGCAGGGAGATTTTCCTTCAACAACAATGTTTCCTTCTAGTTTACCAGGAAGAACGATAGTTTGAGGGTTTTTTTGGAAACCTATTTGAGATCAGAACTTGGGTCAACCCAAGGAACGAACAAATGGTTCCATTACCAACAAGAGGACCATGGTGAAATATTTGTAGGATACATGGGCACGATCCATATCATTGTCCAATGATGCATAAATATAAGACAATACCAAAATGTTCGTATTGCAAATTTCGCAAATTAGTGGGTCATGATGATAAGGACTGTATAACACCATAACTATTGAGAGAAATAAACTCAGAAACTTACAAGGTGAAGTAAGAGATGATGATAGGGAATGTTTCACCTCAATTCAACTATGTGCCACCAAAATTCAATCCCGCACAGTCGTAGTACAACAATTGACATCCACAGTATAATCTTGCGCAGTATAACTAAATACCCCAATACAATGCACCGCAAGTAGATAGAGGTGGATTCATAGGTGTAGGTAGAGGAAGAGGAGTATTTGTATGAGGAAAAGGGAGATTCGTATGCCACAACTTCCAATAACCAGGAAATTATACAAGGGATTTTCCACTTCCACCCGTGACATTTATGTATTGTCTCATAGTAGACCATGACATAAAATATTGCCCAACACTCTTGGGAAATATTCAGGAAAAATAAAACCAGAATAACCAGAATTTCCAGTGGATTTCTGTAGAATCCATGGATGATGGGGAAAACATCAATATAGTTACTTGAGGAGGATCCAAGATAGGATTTGATGTAGCAAAATAGGATCCAGCTCAACACGAGTGAGTCAAAAAGAACATTGAGCCACATAATCATTTTGACACGCTAAAAGAGAAGGAAACATTTAGGGAGGCCATATAGGAGATTCTCAAAGAGAACAATCTGTCTACATCAATTACACAGCCAAATCAGGATCCGCCAATTTACGAGATTCCATCTTCAATGGATCACACCAACAAAGGACAACCTTTAGACAAATTAAGTACCATAAAGACTTTTTTGAAATCCCGTGTTAAGTTATTGAATGATCCATCATCCATTAAGGTCTTATAGAATTTGCTAGTAAGATGCAACACAAAGGTAGAAGGGAATTTAGAGATGAAAACAATCAATCATCTCCATACAAGAAGAAGAAAAAGTAGATAATTCATGCTAAATGCCAACATTGGGGATTTCAATATGGGAGATATCATACATGATTTAGGCTCTGAAGTAAACATCTTACCTAATAAGACATGGAAGTGTATGGGGGGGGCCCACATTGAGCTATTCACCTATCTAGTTAAAACTATAAAATCAGCACAGAATGTTACCAACTGGAATACTTAAAGGTGTGACAGTAGATTTGGATGTAGTGTGCATTGTAGCATATTTCAAAGTGATAGAGATAGTTGATGGGACAACACCCTACCCAACATTACTTGGATTGGATTGAGGATTTTATAACCAGGATGTAATCAACCTGAAGACAAGGAAAAATGAATTTTGAGTCAGGATAATATAGAGTTATTGCACAATTGGATCCTTCCTAAGGAGAAAGTCTTGTAGAGGCGACCTCTTTGGATTTGGAAGAACTAAATCAATTATACAAACCCACTGCATGAGAAGAGGATTATGTCAGCCCAACTACGGATGGGGTGCTCAGGTGGAGAAGAATTACATCATGTTCTATAGACTTGGACATAGGTCTCGATAATTGGCAGCAGAGACTACATGAAGTCTCCACAAGGAGGTGCACAAGAATAGACTACACAGTAAGGTGGGTTGGTACAAAGATAGGGTAACCTATCAGTTTTCATGGGTTGAACGACTTAGAGGAATTCTTGAAAAACTATGAGGAGGAAGTTTAGGAAAATAAAAGGAGGTTAGCTATGAATATTGCACTCAAGGAAACATATGCAATATGGTGGGGTGCGCACAAAGAAACAATTCAGGACTGGTATCAGTGTAAATTGCTACTGCACATTAGATTTGGCACAAAACAAGAGAGGAATGATAAGTATGATGGGAGAAGCAGACCAGTTGAGCACATAGACAAATGTAGAACACAATGGAGGATGACATCACCAAATAAATGGCCTCCTCACGTCATTCATACATTGGAATGGATTCCATGGAACTAGTACATAGACCAGGAGATGCATAGAGTCACTATAGAATGGACAGTATTACAACGTATTTTTGTGATAACCTTCTAATTTAAGCATGAGAAACCCAACATTGATTCAACTCTGAATCTGATACGAGGAGTGATATTTTTTGATGAACCATAGGTCGAAATTATAACAAAATATCA
>SNQJ01S0126350.1:0-12215 GCA_010110895.2 Picea sitchensis
TCATGAATAACTAATTAATAATAATTAATTAGTTAATGTTATTTAAGAAATAATTATTGTTTAGCTAACTTTTAGGACAGTTAGATTATTAAATTAATTATAATTAATAATCCTATACATCTATTTAAGCAGGGTCGTTACATCGCCATACCTGCCACCGCTATGAGGAAAGATATATTATGATGCGATCTGCAACATTTGATACACTTGCCAGAGCTGTGCTTATGCGTTCTGCAGCATTTGATGCACTTGCCAGACCTGTGCTGAGAGAAGAAGTTATGTACCTCAACAGATTTGAATTTTTCAGTTGGGTTGGAAGTTTCTTCCAATTTACTGTAATAAAGCAAAGAAGTTCAACATACAAATATTCAGGCAGGCTTTTCAAACAAACAGATGATCGAATACAAGGAGAATACTAGTCACAACATACTTGAATTTTTCTCCCCTGCCATAGCTATTGTGACATAAAAGGACTCCCTCCACTTTGAAATCGACCCGAATCACATTTCTAAGTTGTCTCAGATGTCAAGTGTCAGGAACATTGAAAGGAAAGCACCTTAAACCCCAAGTTTTTGACGACAGAGGGAAATTAATACTTGACAAAGAATGGAATGTTGAATAACCAACAATTGCAAGCATGCCATATCTGGAAGAGACAAGCTATTCAAAAAACTGGGATAGATGTAGTTGGTAGCACCGATTAAGTACAAAACCCGAAATTGATATTCAACTCATTTTTTACGAATAAAGGGTTTGAACATCAAGAAAATTGTCAAGAAGCTTCATCAATGTACATATTTTTTTATTGGTCGGTGGTAGGCCAAATCAAAATCGTTGTGGAAAATAGCCTCAGCTATATTTTGTAACCCATCTTATTTTAATATAGAATAATTATGGTTTATTCTTTAATAGTATTTTCCAATCTCTAGTATTTGTTTTAATTTTATTTTGTACCTTCTTCCCCTATGTCGTTAAACATGGACGACAAGCTTTTCATTTTGCTACCCACTACTTAAATTTAAATAAACCCTGCTCTGTTTCTTGCTTACATTTTACATTTAAGAATAATTTTTCATAAGCCATACTTATGTGGCATCAACCCTGTATTTAAAGAAAGAAATTGGAGGGATCTTCATGCTTCCATTCTTCGGGTCCCGTAAATAGAATGAATTAATGAGTTACAACAAGGCAGCTCAAGTGTTGACGCAATGTTCCTGTTTAGTATGTTGGATATATTGCAGATTCTTCTATTTGATAATATCTGTGCATATATACTAATATCAGTACTATTGGAATAAATACAAAAACTTTCTCTTCGGCAAAGCTTAGGCAATTATGTTTGTGTTTGCGGTATTAAACAACTAAGTTCCATATTCTTTCATATACATCTTGCAACCAAACAACTTCCATGCTCTGCAATTTATGCTTTAACTATTGATAAACCACTAGGCGTTCGAAAATCTTGGCATTAATAAAGGAACGACTCAAGCTATCTTAATTACTTAAATCACACCAAATTTTGATTACATTTAATTTAATTTAGATATTGATGTTTATGGTGAGTCAGAGTTTTCTCATGGCATTGCAAGAAATACAAGATGAATAGATGATAAGGAATTTATCTCTTTGAAACCACAATGCAAATTCATGTTTCTTGTTGCATTATGTACATCTTACAGTCAAATTTTTTGTGGTTTCAATGAAATTTACGAACTGAAGAGAATCCTACAAATTGGGAGATCATTTTCATTTGAAACATAAACAATCCATTAATATATATTAGTATGAATATTATTCATATTAATATGAAAAATTTCTCCATTAATAGATATTAGTATGAATACTATTGAAATAGATATCAAACCTTTCTCTTGACCAATACTTAGCCAGTTATCTGGCCACCAGGCCCCGGGTTCATGGTACCCAACACCTATGTCCCCTGTTCTATCATATACATATTGCAGCCAAATAACTTCAGTGTTCTTCAATTTATTCTTTTACTAGTGAGAACCCATCAACGGTTCGAAAACATTGCCATTAATAGACGGAAAAAAAAGGTTTTTTGACTGTCAGATACTTATCCCTTTTCTCCTTTTCCTTTTCCTGTCCATTATGGCTTTCTGGTTTTATACTTAGTCGTATTTCTATGATGGTTGGTTGTAGGGTTCATGGGTTGGCATATCTTCATTTCCATATGTATATTCACATGACGAATCCGATCAACCACTGTTCCTTTGCATACCTAGGAAATTTTATGGTTGTGGTTGTCAGGTTGGCGCATACGAACTATCCTTTTCTTCTTCTCGCTCATTATCGCTTTCTAGATATATACTTAGTCTCATTTCTATGGTGTCCGGTTCCAGAGTTGGCACGCTGACATGTCTTCATCTCCATCTATATATTCACACGACAGATCCAGCTGACCGCTGTTCCTTTCCATACTTGGCCAATTTTATGGTTGTTGTTGCGGGGTCGGTGCTTACGAACCCGATTGTTTATCGTTCCGTTATATACATATTTTACTCAAAACATCCTTGATCTACAATTCCACAGTGGGTTCCTCGTATACATTAACTTCGTTCAAAGTATATGTTGCTTCTTTCCATCCCCAACAACTTCACGTCCTTCGTGATATACATCAACAATGCTCTTACTGGTGACAACTGGAAACAGTGGTATGAAAGATACTTTTGTTATTTGAAATTTATGCCTTAACTGGTGAGAACTCAGCAGGGGTTCAAAAAAATTTGCATTAATAATCAAACACTAGATGTTCTTCTGCGAGATACTTAGTCCTTTTTCCCTTGTCTTGTTCCTGTGTATTATTGCTTTCTAGTTATATACTTAGTCGCGTTTCTATGATCACGGGTTCCAACGTTGGCATGTTGACATATCTTCATCTCCATCTATATACTCACATGGTGAATTGGACCGCCCGCTATTCCTTTTCATACTTAGTGAATTTTATGCCCGTGGTTTCCCAGTTGGCACAATTGAACTCTGTTTCTTTTGTTCCATGATATACATATTCCACTCAAAATTTGCATGATCTACAATTCCACTACGGAATTCTTCGTCATTTTTCCCTTTTTTTCTTCCCATGTATTATGGGACTATAAAATATGGACATGCTATTTTATATACCATGTACGGATTGTGCATTCCATACCTAGCCACATTTTGGATCGTGGGTTCTCGAGCAGGCAGGCTCAAAATTAGGCCTCCATTGTTCCATGCCCTGCAATTAGCACCCAGAATTTTGGTATATACAAATCGAAAAGAGGATTGGATGACTCAATATTGCATTTCTATTGTTTTGTGTCCTCCAAAAAACGCTTCCGGTTCCATGATACACAAATTGACACACAAAGTCCAGGGCTGGCGGGGTGGAGATTGCCATTGTTTACAAATGGCAATCCCTATCAAGTATCTAACAGTATCTAAAAAAATATTTTCAATACAAAATTAGCTCTTAGTAGTGACAATTGGACACAGAGGTATAAAACAGTTGGCATCACACCCTCCACAATATACAAATTGACTACCAGATTCTGACATCGTCCGCTCTTCTGTGTTAGAGATTATGCATTCAAATGTTCAAATCGATACAATTTGAACGTCTGGGCCTCGCATCTACTCAACACAGTGGTACGAAAGATACTTCTATGATCTGCAATTTATGAATTAACTGGTGAGAACTCGGCAAGGGTTTGAAAAAAATTTCATTAATAATCAAACACTAGATGTTCTTCTGCGAGATACTTAGTCCTTTTTCCCTTGTCTTGTTCCCTTGTATTATCACTTTCTAGTTATATACTTAGTTGTGTTTCTATGATCACGAGTTCCAACGTTGTTGTGTTGAAATATATTCATCTCCATATATATCCTCACATGGAGAATTGGACCACCTGCTGTTCCTTTTCATACTTAGTGAATTTTATGCCCGTGGTTGCCCAGTTGGCGCAATTAAACTCTGCTACTTTTTGTTCCATGATATACATCTTCCACTCAAAATTTGCATGATCTACAATTCCATTGCAGACTCCTCTGTCCTTTTCCCCTTTTTTTCTTCTCGTGTATTATGGGACTATAAAGTATGGACATGCTATTTTATAAACCATGTACAGATTGCGCATTCCATACCTAGCCACATTTTGGATCGTGGGTTCTCGGGCGAGCGGGCTCAAAATTGGGCCTCCATTATTATGTGCCCTGCAAATAGCACCCATAATTCCGCAATATACAAATTGACAAGTGGACCTGCAGACTGGCTGACTCAACATTTCATTTCTATTGTTCTGTGTCCTCCAAACAGTGCTCCCAGTTCCACGATATACAAATTGATACATGAAGTCCAGGTCTGGCGGGGTGGAGATTGCCATTGTTTACAGATGGAAATCCCTATCAAGTATCTAACAATATCTAAAAAAATATTTTCAATACTAAATTAGCTCTTAGTAGTGACAACTGGACACATAGGTACAAAATAGTTGGCATCACACCCTCCACAATATACAAATTGACTACCAGATTCCAACATCGTCTTCTCTTCCGTGTTAGAGATTATGCATTCAAATGTTCAGAGTGATACAATTTGAACATCGGGGCCTTGAGTCTTCTGCAGAGACCTTGTCAACCTGTTTTGGATCCTCCTGTTGTTGGGTTCACGATATTTCCAACTCTTTGATACTGTTTTGGGCTAGCACCAAGCTTCGTTCTACCACAGTTCACAAATGTTTCAAAGTATCTGTTGCTACCTTCCATCCTAACTAACTTCCTCTCGTTCCTAATATAGATTGGTTGTGCTCTTACTAGTGAAAATTGAACACAATGGTATGAAACAGTTCGCATCCGGTCCTCCGCAATATACAAATTGACTATCGGGTTCACATCTTGTACTCAAAATTTATGTGATCTACAATTCCACCGCAGACTCCTTAGTCCTTTTCTCCTTTTATTCTTCCCGTGTATTATGTCTCTTTGGTTATATACTAAGTTTCCTTTCTGTTATCACGGGTTCCAGCGTTGATGGGCTGAGATATCTTTATCTCCATCTATATAATCACATGAGGAATCCGACCGACCGTTGTTTCTTTCCATACTTAGCCAATTTTATGGCTGCGATTGTCGGGTTAGTGGTTTTGAACTCTACTTCTTCTTGTTCCGTGATGTACATCTTGCACTCAAAACTTCTGTGATCTACAATTCTACTGCGTACTCCTCAAACTCGCAAGCTTCACTCTACCACGGTTCAAAAATGTTTTGAGTATCTATCGTTGTCTTCCATCCCCACTAACTTCTTGTCCTTCCTAATATACATTGGTTGTGCTCTTACTAGTGACTCTTACTAGTGACAACTACACACACTGATACGAAACAGTTCGCATCCAACTCTCCGCAATATAGAAATTCACTACCAAGTTCCGACATCGTTCCCTCTTTCATGTTACATATTATGCATTCAAATGTTCTAAACGATACAATTTGACTGTCAAGGCCTCACGTCTTCTAGGGAGACCTTGTGACCCTATTTTGGATCCTCCCGTTCATGGGTTCACGAAATATCCATTTCTTAGTCACTGTTTCGGGTTGGTGCATTCGAAATCTATTGCTTCTTGTTCAGTGATATACATATTGCACTCAAAATTTTCGTGATTTACAATTCCACCATGGACTCCTTGGTCCTTTTTTCCTTTTCTTATTTCCTTGTATTATCGCTTTGTGGTTATATACTTAGCCTCCTTTCTATGATCGTGGGTTCCAGCATTGGCGGGTTGACATATATTTATCTCCATCTATATAATCACACAACGAATCTGACCGACCATTGTTTCTTTTCATACTTAGCCAATTTTATGGCCACGATTGTCGGGTTGATGGTTTCGAACTCTGCTTCTTGTTGTGTCATGTACATCTTACACTCAAAACTTTTGTGATCTACAATTCCAGCACGGACTCATTGAACTCGCAAGCTTCACTCTACCATGGCTCACAAATGTTTCAAATTATCTCTCATTTCCTTCCATCCACACTAACTTCCTGTCCTTCCTGATATACATTAGTTATGTTCTTACTAGTCATATACAAATTACCCTCTGGATTGTCCTACCATACCCTCTTCGTTGTTACGCATATTGCACTCAAAAAGTTCTGAGACATACAATTTAAACCTCGCGCCCTCACCTTCAATGATTGTACTTTGTAACCCTATTTCGAAGTTGTTTTTTCCCGTGCCCGCAACCTCCATACTTTCTTACTATGAAATTAGAAACCTTTCATGCTAACAGTTGACCATACAGGAACCATCAACATTGTCATTAATGGGAAAAACGCTCGAGGATATCTCCCATTATTACGCATTAAACCAATATGTGCGGAGATTTATTTTGTCCCTTTCGATTGTTCATCTCAAACACACGTTGTCATGTTGGCCCGCTCAAGAAATCTACAATGCTTAATTGCTCATTGCAATATCTGCCATGTTCACATTTCTATTTATGCGATTAATAGTGTTTAATGTTAACAACGCATCATGCAACAACCGTCCAAATTGTCATTAATGAATGAAAGTCTCAAGGACATCTCCCATTCACACGCTTTGGACCAAGATTTGCGTAGGTTTATATTATCCCTTGCAACTTTTCATTTCATTCATCATCTGGAACAAACAAACGTTCTTGTAGACTTATGGTAGCAGGTCAGCAATAGTTTTGTGGAGATATAGTAAATATCTTCGGATATCAAGACCAGAACTTCCACTGGTCCAGGGCATACTTTTACTATTCATCCCATTCTACCTAGAACAAAGTGATTTGGACCTCTGGAATCGCTCGTGCAGGCTGCGTCCCTGAGGTTTTTGACTGTAAGGAGGTGGTCTCTTGGTGTGCCGAAAAATATATTCTAGGCCATATAATTATTCCACTGCGTGGCCATTCTCCTATTTCTTTGTCACCTCCTGCCTTCCACGAGATGTTAAAATTGTCGAAGCCAACATTGACGTTTAGAGGACAAGACTGCAAGCAGTTTCTAGAAAAAAATGATAACGGGTTGGAAATCTTAGCCGAATTCCTTGAAGACCTGACAACAGTTTCTGAAGATATCACAAGGTTCCAGGTAAGTTACTTTAGAAATCCATTCCAGGAAATTGCTTGGTTGTTTACAAGAATAACGGGATAGACATCCACGACAAGCATTTCCCATATAATTATTTATATTTTGTATTTCACAGTCAATGAACAATACATTTTCGATTAGGGGAAGATAATTTCCATTGAGCTCTGTTCCCAGTTGTCATGATTCAAAGAATCGAATAAATTTTATATGTCATCCTACTTGATTTTCACAATAGTGCATTGTTGCTCGTTTCCAAAACTTTCTCTTTCCAATAAAATAAATTGTGGATTCGACCCAGTAACATTATAGTACGAGGTCATGTGGAGGCACAAGGCCTCCCATTGTTTTTATGAATTTTTTAATGGCTTTGTCTCATTTTTCAAATATTTATTGTTAGGCAAGGATGCTCCGTGGATGTCTGTCCAGGCAACCAAGTTTTTGAACAGGAAGGGCATACTTGAACAAAAGGAAAATCACAGTGTCCTCATGGTATTTGGCTCTAAGGAAAATCCTTCTTTCCTTCCATGCCACATCACAGACAAGATGTTTTTTGCATAAATAACAAGGCAATACAACCACTGGTTTCATTTTTTCCATGACAAGAAAAAAAAACAGTTCATTCCTCTGCCCTGGAAAGTCGAAGACTTCGTGTGTAGAAACATCACAAGATTGACGAGTTTGTATCCCATTTCAAGAAATTGAACCTAACGTATGCTGAAAGGATAAAAGGGTTTGACCCTAATGGGATTTTTCAAGAAAATTTATTGCAAGTTGGCTTTAACATCTCTTTTATCCATAGAAACCTGACCCAAGACAGGGACAATGTGGACAACAATCTTGCTTATGTCGATTGTGACGCAGAGACATTGCGAAGTGTGACTGAATTGTATAGACAACATGGAAAAGTATCTGATGAGAAGAGTACCGAGTCCCCTGCCAACACTCCCAAGAGCACGACATCATGGAGCATCGCTTCGATGACCCACCCCAGTAAGAAAGCAACCCAGAAATATTCGAATGGAGGAGGAGATAAGAACCCTCCTCGCATAAAAATTGACAGTTCTCACAAACTTCCATTGGCAAAGAAGAGAAAAAACAATGCAAGGAAGGTGGAGGAACCCGAAATTGAAAGTGAATAGATGCAACTTGAAATTGAAACTGAGCACATGCACAAAATTGGGTCGTCCGCGGTGGAAATATCTGAGACCAAATTTTTTTACGAAGATGAATCCTTCATATTCCAGAGCGTTGTTTTTGACAACCAATCTAAAAGTATGGTCATTGAAAAGAGAGATGTAACAGAAAGGAAAGGCAAATCTCACACAAAGATTAACTTTAGGAAAATATGGTTCTCCCAAATCTCCTCATTTCACCAAGTAACCGGTGAAATTCTTTGTGATTCCATTGGAGGAATTGAGATGGAAAATGTCAATCTGAAAGACCGCCTCAATGAATTTGAGTAGGCTTTCATTGCAACCCCATAATTTTCCAGTCCTTTGGAAAAAATCATGCCTGCTACCATTGCAACTAAAATGAAAGTATCCTCTACCCTCCTTGCATGCTCTAGATCCCTTATATAGAATAACATCAACAAAAGAATGCAACTAGTTACTAAAGCCTGGGAAACATCGCAAAATTTAGTTTCCTTCGGAAAGAAGGCAAATGATTTCCTGGAACATTTGGAGGCGAATCTAAAAAATGATCAGCATTTCTGTGAACAGGTGCTAATCCATTTTTCCAACTATGTCGTCAACACATCAGAACTAAAAAGAAGACAAGAGAAACTCCCCTCCCCAAAGTGGACCAAAAAGGTAAAATCATGCTGGCAAAAGAAAGTTAACAACCTGGAGCTCATTGTCAAATCATGTAAACAAGTCATATCAGTAAAGGAAGATTTATTCACAAGCCTGATCCAAATGGACTTAGTCGGAAGTACCAACGAGGTTCAAGACCCAAACTTAATTCTCAAATCCTTGCCAACCACCAAAGAAGACTTCTAGGAAAAAGTTGATATTTTAAAGGGGTTGTCTTTCAAAAATTTTTACGACATACTTGAACA
The DNA here is from genome assembly GCA_010110895.2 of Picea sitchensis. Taxonomy (NCBI): domain Eukaryota; kingdom Viridiplantae; phylum Streptophyta; class Pinopsida; order Pinales; family Pinaceae; genus Picea; species Picea sitchensis. The sequence continues at coordinate 9,173 of SNQJ01S0126350.1, forward strand.
TCATCTAGATGAGCACGAGCGCTGGGTACTGGACTATGCAGCACACAATGAAGAAATTGAACAGAGTTTGCATAGTATTTCAATGGATCTAAGGAAATTAGAAAATGACCTTTACGACATAGAAATCCGAGATGAAATCAACATGGCTCCCATGAAAAGATACATCGAAGAATGGTTCCAATAGAGAATGGAATACCTCATCCAAGAAAGGAAACAACCGGTTGACAGGACTCCACTGACCATCGACGACAACAAAAAAAACACATCGGGTTCATAGTAATTCTATACTGACATCTTGTTTTCTTTATCAATCCAGTTTAAGTCTATACTGTCATCTTGTTTTCTTTATCAATCCACTTATGACCTCTTTAAATAGAAAAATGTAACCAAAGACTCATAACTTCCAATTTCTTCTTTTCAAGTCTTCCTCTCTACCATCGCGTACTTTTTCTTTCGACATTCCTAATTCTTGTACTTATTTCTTTTTATGGTCCACGAGAGCCCCAATCCCAATCTATATGACAAACACATTTAAATTTCCAAAAATATGTAACACACATTATTATTTTTTTATAAATTCCAAAGTAAACTGATTCAGGAATGCCTTTATTGTATACTAAATTTTGGGTGTCCAGGAACCTTTCTTCTTTGTTCCAAACAAAACTAATTCGGGTATGCTACATTTATTTTGTCCTATTGTATGCTAATTTTTTGTCTTGCACGACGTTGTTACTATTCTATTTTATGCTAACTTTTTGGGTGTCCTGGAACCTATACTTTGATAAATTTCGATTTTTCTTCTGTCCAGAAGCCTTTGCTTTCAAGCAAACTAATTCGGGAATGCTAATTTTTTTGTCTTTTTCTCCACGAACCTATGTAATAGACGTTATTATATGTAACATACATTATTTATTTTTGATAAATTTCTATAGTCCGCAAGTCTGCTTGTCAATTTGTATATCGCGGAACTCTTGGTGCTATTTGTAGGCCACATAACAACAGAGGCCCAATTTTGAGCCCGCCACTGCGAGAACCCGCGATCCAAAAACTGGCTAAGTATGGAGGTCTGCTACATTTTTTGTGTCCTATTATATGCTTAATTTTTTGTCTTGTAGGACATTGTTACTATTCTATTGTATGCTAACTTTTTGGGTATAACAAATGTTATTACTATTCTAATGTATGCTTTTAAATGTTGATGTAATTTCCAGAGATATGTAATAGACATTATTTATTTTTGATAAATTTCTATAGTCCGCAAGTCCTCTTGTCAATTTGTATATCGTGGAACTCTCGGTGCTGTTTGTAGGCCATGAAACAACATAGGCCCAATTTTGAGCCCACTAGCCCGAGAACCCACAATCCAAACACTATCTAAGTATGGAGGTTTGCTACATTTTTTGTGTCCTATTGTATGCTAAATTTTTTGTCTTGCACGACATTGTTACTATTCTATTATATGCTAGCTTTTTGGGTGTCCAGGATCCTATACTTAGATAAATTTCGATTTTTATTATGTCCAGAACCCTTTGTCTTAAAGCAAACTAGTTCGGGAATGCTAATTTTTTTGTTTTTTTCTCCACGAACCTATGTAACAGATGTTATTACTATTCTATTATATGTTTTTAAATGTTGATGTATTTTCCAGAGATATGTAACAAACATTATTTATTTTTTGATAAGTTTCTATAGTCTGCAAATCTGCTTGTCAATTTGTATATCGCAGAACTCTCGATGCTATTTCTAGGGCACGGAACAACAGAGGCCCAATTTTGAGCCCGAGAACCCGCGATCCAAAAACTCGCAAGTATCGAATGAGGGCTTCGTGCATGCTCTATAAAATCTCATCCCCATACTTTATAAAAGTACATATTTCGTATGTATAAAACTAAATATCTACTTTCTAAAATTTGATAAATTTTAATTTCTTGTGTCCAGGATCCCTTGTTTTAAAGATAACTAATTCAGGAATGCTAATTTCTTTGTGTTTTTTTCCACGAACCTATGTAACAGACATTACTACTATTTTTCTGTGTTTATCTCCACAAATGTATGTAAAATGTATGGAAATAAAACTAATTCGGGAATGCTAAATTTTTTGAGTCTAAGAACCTTTTAAATGTTTATATTTTTTGATATATTTCAGGAATAATTAATTCGACAATACTATGTTTTGCATGCAAACCACATGTATTTCAACTTGATAGCCACGTGTCTGTACTCGGTTGCATTTACTCCCATCCCAACAACTGCCATGCAACACTTGTTTAGTAGAGTATTCTATAAAATTAAAAGATGTAATGACAATATTAAATTAATAAAGAGAATTTATATGAGAGTATTCAATTGATATAATATTAAATTAAAAAAGGGTGAAAATTTTAATTTAGTATTATATCAATTGAATACTCTATCATATAAATTCTTCTTTTTAATTTAATATTTTATCATTACATCTTTTAATTATAATTATATAGAATACTCTATTAAATAAATTCTTTTTAATTTAATATTTTATCTATATATAATTTGAATACTTTAATTTATGGATTTTTTCTCTTAATTACTCTCATTTTTCATCCGATTTATATATTATTGTTATAAATTTAATTAATGCCATTCAATTTATTCAACAGTAATTTTCATTTCATTATTTCATTATGGTAATTTTTTATATTTTTTAATATCTTTTTTATTTTTATTATTATTATATTTAGTCTAATATTTTATCTAATGTTAACCGCTATTTTCATCTAATTAACAATAACTTTATGATGGGTGGAATGTTCACTTTAAATATTGAACTTTTCAAAACTCCACACACAATTTTGATCCAAAAGTTTTTCTAACAAAAATCTATTTATCAAAAATTAAAAATAATTTGATATATTTATGGATTTAAAATTTCAAAGCATTTTCTTAATCACACTATTTTTAAATGAATGAAAAAGAAAGGATACATTATCTTAACAAAATAATTAAAACATATATATATATATATATATATAGAGAGAGAGAGAGAGAGAGAGAGAGAGAGAGAGAG
>SNQJ01S0126351.1:5268-22716 GCA_010110895.2 Picea sitchensis
ACAATGTACAAGATCCATTATTGAATATACCTATTAGTAAATTATGCACGTATGGTTATTCATCTACCAACATCTAATCAACTATTGTAATACAAGGCTAAGAATAATGAGTTGTAGCTTACATTATTTGGCCCAATATGAAGTTTCTTGGGCTCAAAGACTATGAACCACAAATAGAACCAAGACATAGGGCGTCTACAGGGGATATTTGGCCTTGATTGGGAGTATGGGTGCCATTAGTAGGTTTTGCACACCATGAATGAATTCCAGACCCTTTACTGTGGTCGGGGGAGGAAAACAAGGGCATTAAGACATGAATGATTATTCTTAGGCTCAAGTTCCTTGAATGTGCCATGAATGAAGCCAAGTATCATTGGCCTCTAGGTAGGATATGTGCATCATTAGGAGGTTTTGTGCACCACATATGGATCTTGGGATCTTGATCATTGATAACACAGGAAAACAAGTGCCTTATTCCTTATATGAATCCTCTTAGGCTCAAGAACTTTGAATGAGTTCTTGAACCACCACATAGGACCTTTATAGGGTTTGTTTTTCCTTTTAGTGAGAATATGGGTGCCATTAGTAGTTTTGCACAGCTTGAATGGGTCTTAGATATTTTCCATGATCCGAGGAGGGAAAAAAAAAGAATCATACTCTAAATTACACTTCATTGACTGAAGTGCCATGAACAAGGTCTCATACCACCATACAAGACCTCTCTAGCTCATGTTTGGCCTTTGACTAGGATATGGGCACTAGTGCAAGGATTTGTGCACCATGGATAGGTCTTTGGTCCTTAACCATGGTCAAGGAAGGAAAACAAGGGCCTTATGCACTATGTTATTCCTCTAGGGCTCAAGCACTATGCATGAGTCCTTGTAACACCACAGATGATCTTCGTAGGGGATTTTCGATATCTAATTATGAATATGAGTGCCATTAATATATTTTTCACGCCAATAATAGGTCTCGAGGACTTTATCACGATCGGGGAGGGACAAAATGGCTTAGATCCTAAACAAAGATTATTAGGCTTAAGCATTGTGAATGAGCCCATGAACCATCACTTAGAACCTCTCTATGGAACCTTTGGACTTCAAGTCATATATGGGTACCATTAATTATGAGATTTTACACAAAGTGGATGGGTATTGAGGCCTTGATCATGGTTGGGGGATGAAGACAATGATGTTGGGCTCTAAATGAACCTTCTAGGGCTCAAAGGCCATGTGACAAGGCCTAAATCCATCACACGTGCATGTGTAGGGGATCTTTGGCCTTTGAGTGGATTATGGGATTCATTAGAAGGTTTTACACAAGGTGGATGGGTTTGAGGGCCATGACCATGGTTAGAAGAGGAAACCAAGTCCTTAGACCCTCAAGGAATCTTCGAGTGCTATAGATTTTCTTTTCTAAAAGGATACGAGGTAATTTTAAATAGATGTTTTAAAAGTATGAAGGGTTTGTTTGTTGCAAATGGAAAGTTGATATTTTAAAAGTACAAAGAATTTGTTTGTTGCAAATGGAACACCTTTGCATTCTAGAATGTGTGCACATTCCTTGAGATTCTTGTTTTTGCAAGATTAATGTTTCTCACCTACATGCTTCCTAATTTGGATGCTTTGTATTTAGTTTCAATATGAGGATCTTGGTGATACAAGCTATACAAATAGAAAAACTCCATTTTTACATTTCACTATGAAGATTTCAGATATGTTTTTTAATATTATTATTTTTTTCTATTTTTATTTATCTTTATCTTGATATAAATATCACTGTTATAAAATACATATTTTTGTTGCAATTTTATTACCTTACACATTCTTAAAACAAATTATATATCACAATAGTTATATACCACAATATTTTAGAAAGAGATCCACAAATTTAAAAAATATTTTATCATGTTAAGACCTTTGAACCTTACATTAAGGCTTGACTTCATAATTTGAAGATTTTTTTAAATTTATTAATTTTAAAAAATATTACATTAATTTTATTTTTTAAGAAATAGTTGCGTACAAGTACAAGCTATTCTCTACAACTCTACAATTGTATATATATTTTTATTAAATTATATCATTTAAATACTAAAGTTATTCTCTACAATTCGAGACCTTTGAACCTTACATTAAGGCTTGACTTCATAATTTGAAGATTTTTTTTTTAATTTATTAATTTTAAAAAATATTACATTAATTTTATATTTTAAGAAATAGTTGCGTACAAGTACAAGCTATTCTCTACAACTCTACAATTGTATATATATTTTTATTAAATTATATCATTTAAATACTAAAGTTATTCTCTACAATTCGAGACCTTTGAACCTTACATTAAGGCTTGACTTAATAATTTGAAGATTTTTAAATTTATTAATTTTAAAATATTACATTAATTTATTTTTAAGAAATAGTTGCGTACAAGTACAAGCTATTCTCTACAACTCTACAATTATATATATATATATATATATATATATATATATATATATACTCTTTCTTATATATTTAAATTATATCATTTAAATACTAAAGGTATTCTCTACAATTTGAATTGTATATATATTTTATTAAATTATATCATTTTAAATACTAAATTGTTGTCTTAATTTAGACATACATTATGTTAAAAAAAAATAACATATCATTATTAAAAACAGATTTTCACATAGTTGGTTGAAGCCACCTGTAGAGGAGTGATTTCTTTATTTATTTTTCGAATGCCTATTGGGTTCGGGGCAAGCACCACGTTTGGTTGGAAAAACAAATAATCAGAAATGAAAATTTATAATTATAAATATAAAATCATTAATATATTTATGAATTATATTCCTATTAATTATTCAAATACATAAAATCATTATTTTCCCGTATATTTAAACTATAATATATAGGATTGCATCACGGCCACCAACCTGCAAAACCCCTTTGCTTCTATCAAATATCTCTAGAGAGGCACTTCTTAACATCGCCACTCCGTCTCCTCGATTTGTGGCATTCGGAAGACAAAACCACATTGATTAAATTTTATTTACGTCTTGAGAAAGTTATTCCGTTATCGATTTCATCAAAATAATATAATAAAATTATATTTATAGTAATTCAATTTTTGTTTTAAAAAATAATATTCCGTCTTGATTATTCCGTTGAAGAGAGATTTTCTAATATAAAGATATATTTATAGGGATATAAAGAAATAAATTTGGGGTTAAAAATGTGTATTTATTTATAAGTGGAAAGTGATAATGATATCATATTAAGTTAAGAGACTTTTTAATACTGAAGAAGAGATTATTTTTTTAATACGAAAGAGTATGTTCATAAAGCTAAAAAAATGGAAGTTTGAAAATTTTATATCTATTTATAAGTGGAAAGTGATAATAACATCATATTCAAGCTAAGAGATTTTCTAAAGTTAAAACTAGAAATTTTATTAAAGGAAGAGTTATTATTATTAAAATTATTTAAAATATATAATTATATTAATATTAAATTGATTAATTAATTAAAATTTATTAATTCATATATTGAAAAAAATATTTTTATAAAAATAATTTTTTTTTTTTTATAAATATTTTTTATAAAAATAGTAAAACTTAATTTTTTTTATAAAAATAGGTATAACTTTTTTTTTGTATAAATAATTAAATATGTTTAAGGTATATTTATATATAAAAAATTAACATTATTTTTAAGTTAGATATATAGAAAGAATTTTGTGCTTTTATTTTAAATTTTAACATGGAAATATTTGACGACCCCTGTACCAGGCTATAGCATTATAAGACATTATAAGCTATGTATGAAAGAACCCTCAGCAAAGATATAGATGATGGAAGATGTTGCAATTCATTGATCTTTCCACTTTTTCTTCAACTTCTCTCTTTTCCTGTAGAGTAGTTGTATACTTTTGTTGCATTTGGTTTATGTCTTCTTCTGTTACCTTGATCGATTCCTTGAGGCCTTATCTCTTGCATAATACCTATTTGTAGGTTGTGTAGTACTTGTATAGGCATTTGTGACACCAGTATGTTCATGTGACTTAGTGTTTTCATTTTCTCTTAGACTCCTAGCATGCGAGAATTTCCAGCACTTTTGTCTACGATCCACTAACACTTTACCCAATTTGTGCTTTCGGACATGAATGCATTGGCAGTATGTGCTTCCTCAACCAGACTTGTGGATGGTCCTTCACTTGAGCCTTTCTTTGGTGTTATCTTCATGGTCTCCAATAGTTGTTTTATTGTCATTAACTAGTCGTGCACCTTAAATTGTTTTCTTCTTTTTCCTTTGCTTCTTCAATGGCCTCTTTAATGGCCTGGTAGTTGATTTTATCCATGTCGTTATCTGTCACACTGTAGATTAGGGTATCTTACTTTCATATTTTTCATTACATCTATAAGTTTGGACCTTTCCCTTGTCTTTTCGTTTGACCCCATCTCTCTTGGTTGTTTGCTTTATACTTTTTAGTGGTCACGTGTAATCTCCCCCACCTCTTAGAGGTGATGAGGGGGCTTTCGGTGGCACAGGCACCCCCACTAGGTCATAGTCTCACTGCTTGAAGGGAAGTGAGAAGTTAAAAGTTATAGTACCAAAGTTGACTTAAGGAAAGGAGGTAAAGATAACTCAACAAAAGAATAGAAGATTGAAACCACAGGTTGGCTAACTCAGCAGAGAATTAGAAAGAAATTATAAATTAAGGGTTGGGGTGCACCTATTACTCATTCTAGTTTTGGATTAGCATTTGCTATTGCTCATGAGCATTCAGTTTGGGAAGGGGTTTTGTTGTACAAACCCTTGTGGCATCCGATTGGTGAAATATCCACTCACCTTGTTTCGAAGCTTGGTCTTGGGGATGAAACCCTCCACCCACACAATTCTAGTCTCATTACATCATCCATCAAGCACTTGAGAGTTAGCAAGTCGATGCTTGTTCTTGTGTTTCCCGGCAAGAGTTGCACCATCATACGGAGGAGGCTCGATCCGACTTATCCGAGACTGGGGCCATTCAGCAGTTGGGTTTGTTTACAAGGAAGGGCCAGGTCGGGTTGGGGAGGTTTTCACGGAGGGTTATCATCATTCTACATTTATGCACCAAATTGGGGCGTCTTGGAGCCTTAGGAGATCACGTAATTGATAAAACTTCGAGATCTAGGGAATGCTTGAGATCGATGCAGCTTCTCCCATGGGATTCTCATAGAGCGATCTATATTCTTGGAGATTTTAAAATCATTTGGAGGCCTCATCATGAGGGGCGGAAACCAACTAGGGTTTAGGTCATCCGATTGAGACATCCCATTCGGTGGGAATTTCAGATCTACGGAGATAGAGAGGGATCTTGGTTGGGCACTGAGTTATTCTGCATCGCTCGATCTATGGGACTGGCATATTTCTTAGGGTGATTGGACACACTTTTGGTATAGGATTGTGGGGTTTTGACCTTATTGGAGTGTGGCATTTTTCAGCTGGAGAGTTTAGCATTTAGATCTGCTTGTATTGATCTTCATTTCTTATTAAACCTTTGGAGGCATATTTTTGTATTTTCGAGAGCATTTGTAGTAGCTCATATCTATTGCTTATACAGCCATCGGGGTTTATGTCGGATCGACCATCTATTGTATTGATCTTACATTGCTCATAATAAAAGGTTAGATCTTTGTTTGTTCTTCTACATCTTGAATATGTGTGATCTCCATGTGTTGATGAATCTTGTACATGCACTTAATAACTCAATAAACTAGTAGTAGTAGTTAGTGATTCAAGAAGAATTTGGCTTAGGATCATTACGGTGGTATCGACCTTGATCCTCAAACTTGTGGAGAGATCGGTTGCATCTGTGATACAGTGTTATGGGTCCTAGGAAGAAAAACATCAGTGAAATAGAGGCAAAAATGGAAGGGTCGGGAAACGACCATGAGCCTCAAGGCTTAGCTCTCTTAAAGTAGCGGGTGATAAGTTCCATGAAACATGAGCCTTGAAGTACATTGGTTCGATAGTTGGATGGTGTCGGGGAAACCAATAGAGGGCGGTAGAAATCTCGGGAAACGAAGAAATTTGATGAGAATATACAGAAAATGAGCGAGAACCAAACTAGGATAACCTGACTAGCCGATGCAAGTAACCCATCGAGGCAAAGATCCGATATGTATGGGAATAAGGAGGCTGCAGGGTCCAGTGGAACCCATGAGGGGAAGACAAATATAACCCGGAGAAAGCACCGGGATCCTAAGGAAGTCTTGGAGATGGCACATTCCATGGGTAGATGGGTATCAGGACCAATCATAGGCCATACATGCAGTGTTCACAGATGAACAGCTAGGCCAACGCTCAGGTAGCAGAGCTAAACCCGGACCATACATGCCCACATTTCTGAGGGATGAGCAAAGGGAAGCATGAGCGAGGTTGAAGATTTTGTGGCACAATTAGCGAGGAGTACTAGGGAATACCTGACTTGGATATGAAAGTTCAAAGGCAGGTGTCCCTATACCAGTATTGTCAAATCAGGTTCAAAAACCATCCTAGGACCCGAACCATAGGCTGACTTTGAGTTTGAATGAAAGGCGGGGAAGATAGAGATTCCATACTTTGATGATGCGGCTAAGATGGCGACACAAGCATGGAGTGCGAGAAGTTGGATGCCTGCGACAACCCCATATGAGAGAGATGGAGGCCATCAAGTTTGCCACTATGTGGTGGATGGCAAGACCCTGGCCCGAATTGGTACCATGGGCTCACCATACTAGAAGCCACAACAGTTGTATCCTATATAGAGTTCATTCAGAGGCTCATTGATAGATTTTGATCCTAGGAGATACTGAGTTACATTTTCAGGAGCTCACCCAACTCAAAGCAAAGCAGTGCAATTTGAGGCACACATTGATGAGTTCCATGGGTTGGCGATGATGGTGCAAGATATGTCTAGCCAGACTCATGATTCTCTTTACAGAAGAATTGATGGAACCATTGAAGGGGTTGGGTTAAGGCCTTCAAGCCTACGAGCCTATAGGAAGCCATTTGGAAGCCGAGGGATCAGGTCCAGCTAAACCAAAATTCATACCCGGAACACCTCTTAACAGTGGTGGAAAAGATCAAATTCCTCCAATAAACCAAGGAGGGCGTGGTAGTAGGGGAGTTATGACAGGCTAATGCATAATAGATGACAACACCAGGGGGGGGAACTGAGAAGGAAGCAGCTCTTCTTCACATGCAAGGAGACATGGAATCCCTCACAGTGCATGGAATGAGGATAGGTACATTACATTGGGTCACTTCATATGACGAAGAATAGGATGAGTATGGTGAGATACAAAACATGGAGGCAGCGTTAGAAGCGTGAGAGAGGAGGTTCGAGAACTAAGGTACTTGTTGGAGAGAGAGCTACTTTGGCATCTATCAGTGGGGTACCCAATTATAACACCTTTCGAATGAGGGGGGTTTTGCAGGGATAGAGAGTTTTGGTTTGATTGATGGAGGAGCTTCCCACAATTTCATTGATGCAGCATTCTGAAGAGGGGCACATACCTACAGTAGAATTCAAAGGATTCAAAGTGGAGGTGGCAATTGGTAGTATATGCCCTGTAATAGATACATACAGGTATGAAACTCACCTTGGGGAAGGCATGAGTTAGTTCAAAATGTGTATGTGATGGATATTCCAAATACCAACATCTTCCTAGGGGTGCAGTGGCTCATAACTTTGGGACCCATCACCACAAATTACAAGACCATGGAAATGTCCTTTATGGAAGAAGGAGGGTGAAAGGTTGTGCTCAGAGGCATGGCCATGACCACTCTAGCAGAATTACATGGCGAGGATGGAATCCATGCCGGAAGGGAAATTGGCATCATTAGCGGAATGTAAGGTCTCAACATGGGTGGATGAGAAGGGAAGGTGCACTACACACACAGGAGATCAAAAGAATCCTTGACAAGAACCAAAAAGTGTTTGGGCGATTCCTCTAGGTGTGCCACCAGGCAGGGGGTTTGTGGACATCATTGAAATTTAGAAGGCTAAGCACGTTATCACCACACCCTATAGGCATCCTAAGAATTATAAATATGAGATAGAGAAGGACATCAAAGAGCTTCTAGACATGGGACACATCGGACCAAGTTCAATCCCATTTGCCTCGTCAATAGTCTTGAGTGAAGAAGGATGGAGCGATGAGAATGTGCATTGACTTTTGGGGTTTGGGCAAAAGAGCGATCAAAAGCGAAGATTTACTCCATACCTAGGATTGATGAGTTCTTGGATGAGCTGCATGGGCTATATATTTCACAAAGTGATCTTACATCAGGCTACTTGGGACACATCATAGGGACAAAAGGGGTACATGCAATTTTACCGAGGAAAATAACATCCATTAGGGAATGGCCTACTACAAAAAACACTCCGCGAGGCCGAAGTTCCTGGGTCTATGAACATACTATAGGAAATTTGTGAAGGGGTTCTCACAGCTGTGTGCATCCTTGGCTGACCAAAAGGGGTCCCTTCAAATGGAATGATGAGGCCCAAAGTCCGCGATGGAAAATGAAAGAGAGGTCAGGCACACACTTGATTCTATCTCTTCACGGTGATTTGACATACCCTTCACTTTAGGTGTGATGCCTCGAGGGAAGGTATAGGAGCCGTGTTGAAGCAGAACAGGGCACCTTGCCTATGAAAGCTTGAAACTCAAGGGTCCTAAACTACTTCTGACATTTCTGACAAAGAAATGTTGGCTATCATCATACTACCATTAAATTGAGCAATATTTGGTAGATTACAAGGTTTGTGGTCAAATCATACCATAATAGTCTTAAATATCTATTGGAGCAAAAGGATTTGAATGAAGAGCTGACAAAAATGGGTAAGAAAAATACAATCCTACGACTTTGACTTGTTAGATTACGTCGGAAAGAACAACGATTAGTAGGTCATTATCTAGAAGGCCATCCATTTTCCATGTCCGGTATGTCAGTCATTTGGAAGGAACACTTGATAGTAGAATGTGTAAAGGATCAGTTCACTTGTCAATTGTTGAATGGGAAAATACAGGATGACAACTTGAGGGTCATAAACGACCTCATCTAATACAAAATTCGGGATCTTTTTAGTTCCGGATGAAGCTCTCAAAGCTAAGATCACATGCATGTCATAACTCTCACTAGTAGCGGGGGCATCCAGGGGCATCGATTAAGACTATACGAGGGAAGGTGAGAAAGGTTTGCATGGAAGGCCTCAAGGGAAGATGTGATGAAGCATGTCGAAGAATGAACACATGCCAAAGAAACAAGGATGAGCACATGCACCTAGCAGGGTTGTTGCATCCCTTACCTATTCTGGAGCATAAGTGGGAAAGTATATCCATGGATTTCATCAGCTGGAGTTGCCCAAATCATAGGGGAAAGATTGCATTTTAATGGTGGTAGACGAGCTGTTTGATGAAGTTTGCACACTTTTCCCATAATACGGACTTCGGTCGCGGCCTGGTGGCGAATTATTTTTGAGAGGTGTTAGGACTACCTGACCTACCAAAACCATCATCGATTGGCAGGGGACAACTTGATTCCTTGAGTACATTTTGGCTGGAGTTGTTCATATTAGTGGGTGCGACATTGACTCCTAGTACTATCTATCACCCTCGGATGGATGGTCAAGCTTAAGATAGCCGACAAATGGGTGGAAGGTTACCTCGAAACTATGTAGCAGGACAATGACATGGGTCGGATGGACGTTTACATTTGGGGAGAATATTGCTACAACACCGCAACATATGTCCATTGGCATGTCCTTATGAGCTTTATATAGCTATGATCCTTTATCATTGTGGAGATTTCGACAGTGTGGCCAGGGGCTCGATGAATTACGAGTTGGATATAGCGAGTAAAGACATTCGAGTGAAGGATCATTTACAAAGGCATAAAACCAATGAGTCCAAGCGGACAAGCCTGAGTTGGTCGGTACCTTTGAGGTTGGTGATTTAGTCTATTTGAGGTTGCAACCATGCGAGGCTGACCTCCATTAAAATAAGTGGAGCGGAGAAACTACAACCACATTTCTTTGGACCTTACGGAGTTAGCGAGGGATAGAGGCGTGCTTGTGGTTTGGAGCTTCCACGAGGGTAGAAAAATTCAGCATCTTCCATGTCGTTGCCTTAGAAAGCCCTCAGTCAACGCCAGGGCCTATTGAGGCATTACCTCCCATGGATGAGGAGGGACAACTTGTTTTGATTCAGGAGGAGGTGTTAGAAGTCCAGGAGAAGAGGCTCTGCAGCCCGGCATCAAATAGTATCTGATCAAGTGGAAGGAATTACCCATTGAGGATGCCACTTAGGAGACGGAGCGATGGTTAGAGAAGCGGGTTTGGAATTTCTTGAGGACAAGGAATTTCAAGCGGGGCTATGTTCCCCACCTCTTAAAGAGGTGATGAGGGCTACGACTTAGCTGGGCACCCCAGCAGGTCATAGTCTCACGAGGAAGTCAAAGTTAAAAAGTTATATTTTTAAGTTGACTTAAGGATAAAGGGGTAAAGATAACTCAGCGGAAAGAATAGAAGATTAACCACGGGAGTTAACCTAACTCCTTGAGGGAATTAGAAGGAAAATTATAAGTATTAAGAATTTTGGGGTGCACCTATTACTCATTCTAGTTTGGATTAGCATTTACTGTGCTCTTGATCATTCGGTTTGGGGGTTTTGTTGGCACAAACCACAGCGAGGCAACTGGAGTGTGAAATATCCACTCACCTTGTTCCCGTGGGACTTGAAGTGCCGGGGATGAAGACTCCTCCACACCATTCTAGTCTCAACCCCATCTCCATCCCAGCACTTGAGGTAGCAAAGTCATTTGTTCTTGTATTTCCGACCAAGGCGCACCATCATCACGGAGGAGGTTCGATCGACTTATCCGAGGGCCTAGGAGCCATTTTAATGATTAGGTTTTGTTTACGAGGCGGGGCCGCGTCAGTTTGAGGGTTTTTACGGAGGGTTATCCATCATTCTACATTTGTTTTGCCAGTTGGGGCGTCTTGGGTGGGGGCGTCCGTAGTGATAAAACTTCGAGATCTGAGGGAGATCTTCTTGAATCACGAGCAGAAACTTCTCCCGGAGTTCTCATAGCCAGGACTATATTCTTGGAGGTTTTAAGGGCATTTGGAGTACTCCTTCATCGGGGAATTGAGGAACTTGCTAGGGGTTTCATTCATCAGATTGGGACATCCCATTCGATTGGGAATTTCAGATCTGAGATAGAGAGGGATCTTGGAGATTCGAGACACCTAGGTTATTCTTACCATCACCGGATCTATCGGGTTAGCATATTTCTTAGGGTGATTGGACACTTTACCACTGGTAGCAGGGAGGAGTTATTGAGGGTTTCAACCTTCTATTGGGCGTGGCATTCTTCAACTGGAGAGTTTGGCATTCAGATCGCTTGTATTGATCTTCATTTCTTATTGATCCTTTGGAGGCATATTTTTTCATTAATGAGGAGCATTTTGTGGCGGCTCATATCTGTTTCTTATGCGACCATCGGGGTTTTATCGGATCGGCCATCCTATTGTATTGATCTTACATTGCTCATGAAAGGTCATCGGCCATCTATTGTATTGATCTTACATTGCTCATAATAAAAAGGTCAGATCTTTGCTTATGCTTCTACATCTTGAATATATTGTGATCTCCATGTGTTCATGAATCTTGTATGCACTTAATAACTCAATAAACTAGTAGTAGTTAGTGATTCCAAGAAATAATTTGGCTTGGGATCATTACATCCTGGCATATTCCCCACGCCATTGTTTTTCCCATTTCCATTTCCTTTGTCTAGTTCTTCCTCATCCTTTTCCTGTTCTTCTTCTTCATCCAGGTGTTCTGTTTGCTCCCCTAGAACTTTCTAATCATTCTCTTAGTCATTGGTGATGAGGCATACATCATCTTCTATCAATTTGTAGTTGGTTTGCAACCACTGGCACATAGGGTCTTGTTTGGATTGAATGTACATATGCTGCATCATTGCTTTAAATTGCGTAGTATCCTAGTAAGTTTATACCATCTGGGCGGTGATGCATGGCGTCTATGTTACTATGTACCTAATCATGTTAAAGTAGACATAGAATGTAACATTTTTATCTATTTGTCTCCTCTTGCTTGTTGTATGCCATAGGTTTGCATACCGCACAACTACATTACCTCTACTGGTTGTTCTCATTCATTGGTAATCGTTAGGCTCCTTCCATCGAACTAATGCAATCAAAATGAGAATCCAGAAATAATGAAACTTTGTGCCTTTCTCCCAGGCTTCTATGCAGTCTATCATAAACTAATTTACCAAAAATGTGGCCAAATTCATTTGGACCCCCTCTGTGCATTTTTCCATAGCTACGATTATTGCGGCCAACACTTTGTCCTTATGACAATTCCTCAGTAATTTATACACCAATACCTATGTCACAAAGCACACAACATCATCTCTTATGTTTGTGACATCCAACCCCCTCTTTCCCTTAAAGGTGTGAAAATTATCCTTCATAGATTCTGCTCCTTCTTTCTCCCCTTCCTTGTTGGTGAACAGTGTTGTTGGATCCTCTCCTACTTTTGGAAATCCTGTGATCCGTGCAATTAGCTATGTATCAATAGATATTGGTGGGTCAAGACATAACGTTCCTCTGTGGATGCAACTTAGTATCATTTTGACACAAGCGTTTATTTCCAGACTTTGGCCAAAATGCGATATCTCCAGTAGATTCAATATTCCTTATCTCTCTAGTCTTGTCGCCCAAGTCTATGGTTCAAGAAGAATTTCCCCTATCCCTAGTACTCTTTTGGTGCAAAAATATCTCTCCTATTCCATCTCAGGAAACTTTTTTTTATTCATGATGTCGTGGTCTACAAACTTTAGGGAAACAATCTTTCCTAGCATGTCCCCTTCAACAATTACACCAAGTGGTATTTTTGATGTGGCTAGTGGGTATTTTCCATCTGCAGGTACTTTAACTTATGGTGCAATGTCTTTTTCGTGGTGGTAGAAACTCCCAGTGAAAAATTGATTGCGAGGTCGAAGCTGTAGGTGTTTCCTTGAACACTGGTGCAACCGATGGTCTTTTTTCTTGCTTGCATGTTGCGACTGCTGGTGCTTCAACTTTCGGTGGTGCCATTGTTCTCTGTGACTGAGTTCAGTGACACTTCTGTGTTGGTTCTTGTTCGGCTATGGTTTGGCTTTGGTTCGACTCCGGTTATCTTTGTATGCTCACCACTCTTATCAAATGCAAATAACCTTCCCTGTCAGGCCCTTATGTTATTTTATCACCCTTTGACAATTGTATAATTACTTTCGTGCCCAATGTAAATGTCAAATCCGACCAGAATATGAATCAATACTTTCATTACTGTCATATTAATGCCAAATCCTCCACCAATTATTTCCTTTGATCTTCCAGTCTGTCCCGATCCTCGGTGACTCCTTCTATTTATGACTACAAATCTCCAGTATGTTTAGTCATTTATGGATTTTTAACTATCATTTTTGTGCGTTAATTCCCTTAACGATTCTATTCAATGCTTGACTTTTTCATGCGCTTAACTGAATTTGCGTTGTTTCTGTTATCTGTGTGATACTCCCTTTTTCTACGCAATACTTCTTCATGTTTACCTTTTTATTTCTCATTTTCCCCCTGTTTATTTGAACTTTCTTCCCTTTTTCTAATTTTTGTTTATTTTTCTGTATTTTACGTCCCTACTATAGTAAAACTACTATTATTCATGTGTTCTTGCGCAGTTTAGATTAATGTGAAAATGGTCAGTCGTCTCTATAGATTTTAAACTGACTTCCATTCACCATGTCTCCCAGGGCTTCTCCATTCAAAGTTTCCAACTACACAACACATGCCTTCGTCACATGCTGAATTATGTAGAGTTCTGACCAATGCATGTGAAACTTTCCTGGATGTTGCATGAGCTTGCTATCATAGATTAATACTAAGTCTCCTACTTGAATTTTTTTTTCTTTTTGATGTGTCTATCATGCCATGCCTTCTCTATTGCTTTCTGAACTTGCCGATGGAACCCTGTGACAAAGAAATATTCCTCAAGTTGTACCAATTGTGACAATCTCTCCTCTACCGTGCCAGAATCTGAAAGCTCAGTAATCGCTACAACACACAAGCTAGGTATAGTAAACTTCATCGACATCATTGCTTCTTGGCCATAGACCAAACTAAAAGGTTCCTGCCCTGCCAAATTTTTATTGTAGTCATGTATGCCCATAAGACTGCAGGAACCCTTAAGTCCCAATCATCTCTCCCTACGTTGTAGATCTTTGTCAAAGCATTCAACAATTTTTTATTAAAATCTTCTACTATCCCATTAGCCTGAGGGTGATATGACGTACTCTTCTGATGATGAATTTGAAATTCCTTGGTCAATGTTTTAATTGTCTTATTGAGGAAATGAGTACCTTGATCACTCAGTAGAGTGCGTGGGAACCCAAATCATGTGACTACATTCTCAAATAGAAACGGTGCAGTTGTCTTCCTGGTGCAGTCTATGACTAGTGTTGCTTCTTCCCACCTAGTTAGATACTCTGTCGCAGTGATTATGTACATAGCTCTTGATTTTCTTGTTGATGGTTTAAATGGTCCAACAAAGTCTATTTCCCATTCATCAAACTCTTGTAACGTAACCTGTGGGTGTAAAGGCATCTCATCCCTCCTATATGGCTTTCCCACACTTTGACAAACATCGCATGCCTGAAAATATTCTTTATCATATTTATCAAGTGTGGGCACCAAATCCATGCGCACAAAATATTCTGTACAGTTACTTTACCTGCATAATGTCCTCTTGTAATCCCTTCGTGTTCTTCTATGAGTATCATAGGCATTTCATGCTCCAACACACATCGTCTCAATATTCAATCTGTAACTAACTTGTATAAGTTCCCTGCAATCAATTGAAAGTCTATTTCTTTAACCACTAATTGTTTCTTCTGCGCAACTGTCATGTCTGATGAGGCCATTCCTGTACTTAGAAATTGCATGATGTCTGCAAAGTAGTCATCCACCAGCTTAAGTGTAGTAATTGTGCATCCGGTAAGCTTTCATCTGGATTCTCTGCATCTTCTCCTGATAATATGTGTGATAAATGATCAATTCATGCATTCAACTTCCATGGTTTCACAACAACCTCAAAAGAATATTCCTCAAATAACGATAACCACTTGCATATTCTCCTCCCCAATATTGGATTGTTCACTAAGTATTTTAGTGCATAATGGTTTGTATACATATTAAAATGAGAGCCCAATAAATAATGTCTAAACTTATGTATGCCATTACCAATCCTTCTCGTTTTGTGGTAGTGTAATTCTTCTCTGCTATGGACAACTTCCTACTTGCAAAATCAATTGGGTGATCTATGTCTCCTTCCCCTGATTGAGATAGCACTACGCCCAAAGCTATAAACGATGCATCTATATGAACATGGAATTCCTTGTTCCAATCTGGAAAGATCAAAATCGACACGGTCACCAATTTATGTTTTAAGGTGTCCAATCCCTTTTGACAATCCTCATTCCACTGGAACTTATATTCGTTCTTCAACAACTTCTCCATAGGTGTTGTAATATGTGCATAACCTTTGATGAACTTCTTGTAATATATTGTGTGACCCAGAGTTATCCTTAGTTTTCTCACTGATGTAGGTAATTGTAAATCTAGAATCACTACACTCTTGGAAGGATCCATTAATAAGCCATGTTTTCAGACCACATGGCCTAATAAAAATCCAAAAGGTGCGCAAAAAATACATTTCTTCAAATTCAGCGAAAGCTGACATTGTCCACACCTATCCAACATTAACCCAAGTACTTCTATGTTATCCTTCAGTAGAATAAACACGATCCAATCATCTAAGTATACTTCAAAGAACTTATGAATAAATTCCTTAAAAGATGCAACCACAACTCTTGAAAAAAAATAAGTTGCATTCTTCAATCCAAAGGGAATCACTGTGTACTAATAACTCCCCCACTCTGTCGCAAAAGTAGTCTTATACCTGTCTTCCTACACAATTTTTATCTGATGTTACCCTGGGAATCCATATGTGAAAGAATAAGCCTCGTGTCATCCTACATTATCTATGTTAAGCCATAAATAGTGGCATATTGCCCCTTAATTGGGGCATATTACATTAGTATTGTTATTTTATTTATGTCGGCTTGGGTCCATTGGTTGTAATTGTACCTCCTAGTCTCCTATATATACCTAGGAGACCTTGTCATTTGGAATCATCTTATATTTGTGAATTCAAGTAATGTATAAGGAGGTTCCTGATCCAGGTGGATATTGGTGGCCACCCACCTATTCCAACTAGCTCCTCTTTTCTATTTTTAGTGCAACACGTTCTTCTGTACTTCTTTGTAATTGTGGGTTCTACACTTTTGGGGATTTCTAAATCCCTACATATATTCCAGGTGGATTCTATTGGCCTCCCACCTAATCCAAAAGTCTTATTTTATATGTTTTCATGTCAGCACATCTTGATGTACTTCCAGGGCCATTTTGGGGCCCTAAACAGTGTTTTTTTTCGCTCACCATAGTCAAATTGTAGATGGAGTCAGATTTTGATGGTGTAATGCGTAGTTCTTGAAAATACCTTTCTAGCATGCTATCAGGCACCTAAAATGGAGATCGTATGCAAAAGTTACGACCCTAGGAAGTTAAATTACTAACTTACCCAAATGGGGCCCACATAACTTTTGGTGTTTCATCTCCTAGGGTTAGGTTTTTGGATGTCTAGGGTTTTGAAATTCATTTTTATCATAAAAAGGACTTCAAAGCCTCATTGTAATCATCTTCTGGTGAATTAACGTAGCCGTCACATCTCTTCTCCGAGAATAAGTTTCCACCATTCTAGCGAGTCTTGCACTCTGTATTTTTACAGTTTCTTTACAATTCTTTCATTAATAAAAATCAAGTATTGTTGTATTTCTCTGTTTCTGGCAATTTTCATGAGTATTTCACTGTAATGTCTCTTATTTCATTTCGTTTTGAAAATAATCTGGATCAGTGGTATCAGAGCAGGCTGCTCTTGATCATATTTCATCACATGTCCCCGACGAGGTTTGAGTATATCTAGTTGGGTCTCGAGTTTGTCTCTCTTGAGGAAAATCACTTGCACGCCCAAGAAACCCTCGATGGTGGAAGAAAAGAAAAACGATGGAGAAAAATATTCTATTAACATGTTTCTTGAGAAATCTCTCGTGTGACAGAGGGAAGAAATGATGGACACATCCTTCAATGCCTGCCGATAGAAACAGGTGCATCTTCATCAAGAATTCATTTTGGAGGAACCTCTCCCTTCAAGGTATAAGTTAATTTTGATATTCCCATATTTGAAGGTCAGATAGATGCAGATTCCCTAGAAAAATGGTTAAATATATTATAAGGTTATTTCCCTGTTCAAAA
>SNQJ01S0126351.1:26361-39378 GCA_010110895.2 Picea sitchensis
TGTTATTTTCAGTTTCAACATGCTTCAACTTTTCAAGATTCTCATCTTCTTGTTCACTCTCTACGTTGTCTTTGTATCCCCAAAAGGAATCAAGGTTGGTTTCTTCATCTGAATCTTCTTCAAAAATGATTTCGTCTTCTTATTTCGATCGTTTGGAGCATTCTTTGGGATTACATAGCCATTTACAACTGAGTACCAAATGTCTACTCCAAACGTTGTTAGGTACGTTTTCACTCTATCACTCTAGTATGCATAATTGCTTCCATCAAATCATTGAATCCAATTTGCAATGTTCTCATGGTCATCCATATTTGCTCAGGATTTTCCTTCCAGTGGTTAGAGTGCTCTGAAGGCAACCGACTCTGATACCAATTGATGNGTACAATTTAAAAAAAATCAACTTATACTTCAACGAGATTATATATTCAATAATATCCAATGAGCAATGAACAATAGTAGAAGAGTTACACCAATACACCACAATACACCATGCACAATATATGAGAAATAACCAATAGTTATTGTTCAAGGGAATTAATGAGTTCCAAAGGTAGCTACAACTTCCAAATAGAAAGGGAGGGATAAACCTCCAAAAGGAAGATACAATCCTCTGATATCAAGAGAGGGTTGACATCTCCATCCTTTCCCCTTCCTTCCACCCAAGAATATATGAGAGACAATAAAACTTTACATTAAATTATCACCATCAACCAACCATCACATAGAACCTGATAATGCTTCCTAAGACTTCTTCAACTTTTGCAATTCTTCAATTCTTATAATACTTTGATCCTACAGATAATATAACTCAATGTATTCTCTGAAAATCCTCCAAGTTTCACTCCGTGAATCCTCCCAGAAAAGGATTTATAGAGAAAATGGTAGACCTTATTCAATTATGGTTTATTCATGAGAGAAAACGTGTACAACATGCCCTACGCTCAATATTTAACATAAGATTCTGAAATTTGTACACAGGAAACTACAGCCCACACTCTTTCCAATTCAATTGGTCTTGCTTCATTTGGATTCTCTATGAATATGTTATGATCAATTTAGGTGGAACACCTTAGAACACATCACCAAAAGACTTCATCCTCCCTTGAAATTTGGCCTTTTTTACATCAGATTTCCTTTGAAATTCAACTTGTATCCCCTTGTTCATTAACAAACTTGTGTGTGTTGAAAAATGAATGTATAATGATATGTATTTATACCCTTTATGTCACTTCCTTTTAACATTAGAGACGACATGTAGTTTCTACTTCAATTCACATTGTCGTCTTCAAAAATTCATTTCTCCTCAATCGTGAGGATCCAGGTGACATGCCACATACCACCGGAAGCAGAATGACTTATACTATCCATCCATGGGTGTTTTACTTGCATGTTTAATTTTATTCATGTCTATCTACTTCTATAAATTGTTGGGTCCAAAATCCAATGGTTAGGGTTGACATCAATGACTACAACCAATGACTAGGGTTGACATCAATGACAACACACAATCTTCCAACAATCTCCCCCTTTGTCATGGATGGAAACACTCATGCTCCCCTTATCATCATGATACCAATTTATCTCCCCCTTTTAAATCAATGGAAAAGGGTGGGGCTTCTCCCCCTGATTTCAATGGCATAAGGTGACCTTCTTCTTTGGGGTTGCTCCCCCTGAACATGTGGCACTCAATAATACTTCATCCTTATTTTTGGTATTTTGGACTTTTTATTCCTTGGAATCCTTTTGTGTGGCTTATGTATTATCTCTCTTCTTAATGTCTAGGATGTATATGATGTCTAGTCTTCTTGTTTCAGTTGCAACCAATCTTCCTAAGTTCTTTTCTCTAATTTTACATTTTTGGGATTCAAACGTAAGAGTGTATCCTTGATCACATATTTTTTTGATACTGAGGAGATTATGCTTCATATATTCAACCAATAGGACTTTTCCTTCTTTTAAATTTTCACTTCCAAGCTTTACAGTTCCTTTTCCAAGTATTTTGGTAAATGAGTCATCTCCAAATGCAACATTTCCACCCTTTTTCTTCAAACTGACAAATTTTCTTTTATCTCCGGTCATATGAGATGAGTGTTGGGCCACATATTTGTCCACATTTTCATCATCTATAGACATCCATTCCATCCCTTCTTCATCCTATTATCATTCATTTATCATTCCATTTTCCATACATTTGCTATACCTGCTCATAAAATGTCATATTATTCATGTTATGCTTTAGTGGTTAATAATGATTATTCTTCCTTCATTTTTAATGAATTAAAAACTATTATGCATGATTTTTTTGATGATGGTTTGATGAGTGATTTTATGTAGCAATAGTTGCAGTAGTCAAGGTTCCAACCTCCAAATGACACATGTGAGTTCCAACTCGTGGTTAACCGTTTTCAATGAAAAACGTGGCAGATAAGGAGAGACGAATTTGTGTGGAGTATTGTGAGCATATGAGGATGAATATCGAAAATCCGAGACATGGGTTTTGTTCAGAATGGGCCCAATTGAGTTCTTAGTGGGTCATTTTCCAATTGGATCCACGGTTTGAGAGAATTTGTTGGTTCTTTAAAAGGGTATTTTCCAGATTTACAGTTGCAGACGGTTCTCTAAACTTAGCAATTTGTTTGAGAAACCCAAGGATTTGGGGATTTGATTTGTATAAATAAGACCTCTTCAATCAGGAGAGAGTTAGTCATGAAATTATATAGAATTTATTTGTAAGAAAGAGTTGAACTTATGTAATTTCTGAGTTTTCTTCAATAATACAAAGGAGCTAATGGATCTGCAATTATGTGCAACTTTCTCTTAATCTTGTAAGTCTTTTGGCCACGCATGCTAGGTGAGGCAGGGCCCCCTCAATGTGGTATGTGTTGGTCTTATTCATTTACTTTTATTTTTCTTTTCATTGTCTTAATTTATCTTGGTTTATGATTAGTTGATCATTGCTTACAGTTGTGTGTTGTTTATTAGATTTTTGTTATAGTAAGATTCAATTTATGTTGTTGTTACTTCATTTTGTTAATACTCCTTTAATTTATGTAAGAGTGTGGTAGTGATTTTATTTCAGCCGAGTGTATTTTCAAGCAAGAGCGGATTTGATTGATTTTAAGTTATGTGTTTTATTTTATTAAATAGATAATAGTGTTAGTTGGAATTTGTTGCTTGCATATATTGTGCACAGTAACTTTGAAATAAAAGACTTCCTCGGGTTGACAAATTAAATAGTTGGGTAAATACTACAATGAAATTAATTCAATATTAGTACAGCCCAATGTAACGACTGTTGTTCCTTTGAGTGTATTTGATGTTCATTTAAAAGGAACAACTTCCATTCCCTTCACGCGACTGTTGTTCCTTTGAGTGTAGTTGATGTTCATTTGAAAGGAAAAGTTGTCGTTCCTTTCTCGCGACTATTGTTCCTTTGAGTATTGTTGTTGTTCATTTGAACGGAGCAACTGTCGTTCCCTTTACGATTTTTGTTCCTTTATAGCTGTTGCATCTCTAGAGGTTGGGTATTGAAAAAGGAAGGTAAGAACCTACGTAGGCAACAAGTAAAATGATTGTGCCAGCGCCTACCTTTGGTTGATGCATAGAGGTTGTTTTTAGGACATATTTAGAGCCCAACAATGAGCACCCACTATATATGAACCATTCATCTTCTTCTTTGCATTCTTTACTGACCAATGCTATTCGACAGTTTTCATTATGTGGAATTTATTTCCTTTTCCATGCTCTAGTTGGTATAGGGACATTTGGCATAGGATTATATTCCTTCATCTCTCTGCAATCTCATTCTTTGTGACCAAGATTATTTCACTTGTAGCATACAATATTTTGATCAATTAATGGGTCAAATGGATTATAATTCTTGTTGACAGGTCTGTGAACATTTCCATATCTACTATTTTCACCATTCATGTATCTTGTGTATTTATTCATTTCATTGATTCTACAATTGATTTCCTTGTGTCTAAAATTTCCACAAGTATAACAATGTCCAAGAAAGAAATTTTGATACTTGGGATTAAGTGATCTTCTTTGTGGTGTAGTCCATCTCGGTTCATGATATATTCTTATGTAGTTTCCTTCATAATGAATGCTTTCATACCTGATGGGAGAGGATCTTCTTGATGTCTCATTCCTTCTGAATTATAGTCTTCTATATTGTTGTTCAGTTTGATCTAGAGTGTTGGTTTCATCCTTTTCATCTTCCTTCTATTGTTTTGTTGTCTTCAAACTATCATTGTATCCTAGTCTAGTCTTTTCATTTGGATATATTTGACTGCTAAGGATCTCATCTATTTTTTCAGTGCTTTTTTCGAACTTCTTCAAATTTTCTATTGTCAATAGTAGCTCCCATTTTGTTTGATCCAATTCTTCTTTCAATTTCTCATAATATTCTAATTGTTCATTCAAGCTACCAATGGTATTTTCAAGCTTGGAATTCTCTTCTTCACAACTACTCAATTCACCTTTTAGTATTATGTTCATGTTTCTTAGCTTGTTATTTTCAGTTTCAACATGCTTCAACTTTTCAAGATTTTCATGTTCTTGTTCACTCTCTACGTTGTCTTTGTATCCCCAAAAGGAATAAAGGTTGGTTTATTCATCTGAATCTTCTTCAAAAATGTTTTCTTCTTCTTATTTGGATCGTTTGGAGCATTATTTGGGATTACATAGCCATTTACAACTGAGTACCAAATGTCTTCTCCCAAAGATGTTAGGTAAGTTTTCACTCTATCACTCCAGTGTGCATAATTTATTTCTTCAAATCATTCAATCCAATTTGGAATGTGCTCATGGTCATCCATCTCTGCTAAGGATTTTCCTTCCAGTGGTTAAATTGTTCTGAAGGTAGCCGACTCTGATACCAATTAATGATACTGAGAGGGGTGTGAATTAGTATCATGCACAATTTAAAAACAATTTCAACTTATACTTCAACCAGATTATATATTCAATTATATCCAATGAGAAATGAAAAATAGTAGAAGAGTTACACCACTACACCATAATACACCATGCACAATATATGAGAAATAACCAATAGTTATTGTTCAAGGGAAGTAATGAGTTCCAAAGGTAGCTACAACTTCCAAATATAAAGGGAGGGATAAACCTCCAAAAGGAATATACAATCCTCCAATATCAAGAGAGGTTTGACCTCTCCATCATGTCCCCTTCCTTCCACCCAAGAATATATGAGAGATAATAAAAATTTACATTAAATTATCACCATCAACCAACCATCACATATAACCT
The DNA here is from genome assembly GCA_010110895.2 of Picea sitchensis. Taxonomy (NCBI): domain Eukaryota; kingdom Viridiplantae; phylum Streptophyta; class Pinopsida; order Pinales; family Pinaceae; genus Picea; species Picea sitchensis. The sequence goes on from SNQJ01S0126351.1 coordinate 31,636, forward strand.
GATAATCCTTCCTGAGACTTCTTCAACTTCTGCAATTCGTCACTTCTTAGAATACTCTGATCTTGTAGATAATATAACTCGATGTATTCTCTGAAACTCCTCCAAGTTTCACTCCTTGAATCCTCCCAAAAAAGGAGTTATAGAGAAAATGGTAGACCTTATTCAATTCTGTTTTATTTAGGAGAGAGAACTTGTACAACATGCCCCGCTCTCAATATTTAACATAAGATTCTGAAATTTGTACATAGGAAACTACAACCCGTGCTCTTTCCAATGCAATTGGTCTCACTTCATTTGGATTCTCTATGAAGATGTTATGATTTTTTTACCCGGAACACCTTAGAACACATCACCAAAAGACTTCATCCTCCCTTGAAAGTCAACCTTCTTTACTTCAGATTTCCTTTGAAATTCAACTTATATCTCCTTGTTTATTAAAAAACTTGTGTGTGTTGAAAAATGGATGTATAATGAGATGTATTTATACCCATTATGTCACTTCCTTTTAACATTAGATTCGACATGTAGTTTCTACTTCAATTCACATTGTCATCTTCAAAAATTCATTTCTCCTCAATTGTGAGGATCCACGTGATGTGCCACATACCACTGGAAGAGGCATGAATTATACTATCCATCCATGGGTGTTGTACCTACATGTGTAATTTCCTTCATGTCTATCTAATTCAATCAACTGTTGGGTCCAAAAGCCAATGCCTAGGGTTGACATCAATGACTTCAACAAATGGCTAGGGTTGACATCAATGACTTCAACCAATGGATAGGGTTGACATCAATGACAACACGCAATCGTCCAACACGTGAAGGGGACCCCTTTGCATTTCATTGTTGGTAACAACAGCAAGAAGAACCTCATCTCAGCTAAAGTCATCAAATAGTTGGGGTTGTCGACAACAGTACACCCACAACCATACAACATCGAGTGGATTCACTAGGGACGAGATCTTCGCATCAGCCAATAATGTCACCTATCCTATGGAATCCATCCCTTCAAGGATGAGGTAGTTTGTGATATTTCCACTCTTAATGTATGTGATGTTGTTTTGGGCCAACCATATATGTGGAAACGTCATGATGTATATGAGTCTAGACCCCGTATTTTCATTATTACTCTGGGAGGTCAGCTATACAGGATACCAGAGGTAGTTTCGACTACTACTCTAGAAAAACAACACCACAAGGTAATCTCTCATACTACAAAATTCATCCCGTTCACAGTCAGTTCAAAGGATGCACAAAAGACCACTACAAGCACTGCAACCTCAACAATTTCTATCCAGCAAAAACATATTGTCGAAGAGACATAAGATATTGTTTCGTCACCTACAATTGTGCCTGCACAATGCCCCATCCAAACCAGAGACAAAAGGTTGGTGGAACATATTCAACCCCTCCAGCAACAGGTTTGTGAAAATCTTCCACAAGCCAAGAAGCACAAATTCTCCAGCAAGGCACACAACTCACCAAGTGTCAGATTCAGAAAATAATTTCCCCTCTTCCCTGGGCACTCAACACAATGGAGACCATTTCTTCCTAAGGGGGGAGGATTGATCCAGGTGGATATTGGTGGCCACCCACCTGTTCCAACAAGCTCCTCTTTTTAGTTTTTAGTGGAACAGGTTCTTATATACTTGTTTGTAATTGTGGGTTCTACATTTCTGGGGTTGTTTGAAGCCCTACACATATTTCAGGTGGATACTGGTGGCCTCCCACCTAATCCAACTGGCTTATTTTGTATGTTTTCATGTCATCACATCTTGATGTACTTCCAAGGCCATTTTGGGGCCCTAAAAAATGTTTTTTTTTCTAACCATAGTCAAACTGTAGACAAATTCAGATTTTGAATGTGTAATGTGTAGTTCTTGAAAAGACCTTTCCAATGGGCTACCACGTGCTTAAAACAAAGATCGTATGCAAAAGTTACGACCCTGAAAATTTAAATTACTAACTTACCCAAACGGGGCCCACATGAATTTTGGTGCTTCATCTCCCAGGGTTAGGTTTTTGGATGTCTAGGGTTTTGTCATTCATTTTTATCATAAAAAGGCCTTTAGAGCCTCATTGTAATCATCTTCTGGCGAATGAGTGTAGTTGTCACATCGTTTCTCATAGATAAAGTTGCCACCATTTGAGCGAGTCTTTCACTTTGTATTTTTACAGTCTCTTTACAATTATTTCATTAATAGAAATCAAATATTGTTGTATTTCTTTGTTTCTGGCAATTTTCATGAGTATTTCATTGTAATATCTCTTCTTTCATTTTGTTTCAAAAATAATATGGATCATTTTCCTCCTCAAAGAGGATTATTATCTGAATTTATCTCTTTATCAAGGTGTGGAGTACTTATTCTAAGGTTTTTTATGCTATTTTGATATTTGGTTCTTAACATTTGGTATCGGAGCTAGACCATCCTTGGGACTGGTTTCTTCAAAACAAGTCTTCTTGGAATTTTCTCTACAACTTTTTTTATGGAAGGTTTCGGGATATGGAATTTATACGGTGTATAGGAGACATATAGAGATAACTTGGGTCCAAATTTCAGATCTTTTTTTGTTACAGTTTTGGAGATACATTTTGTTCAAGTTAGGGTTTTTTACTAGTCCTGAAACTAGTCTGAAACAGGTCTTCTTGGAATTTTTGCTCCCAATTTTTTTCGTCTTCGTTTCAAGTTCTGAAATTTTTACAGTACAAAGGAATAATATTGAAGTATATTTTGTAAAACTTTCATCCAATCATTCGTTGTAATCTGAAATTTATTCTATGAGGAAATCAGGGTTTTTGGCTAGTCCATATTTAAGACTAAAACAAGTGTTCTTGGGAAAACTATTATATATGAAGCTAAAGACCTCCAAATTGAGTGAGACTTGTTCCATTGGTTAGTTACTGATGAAAATTTTAAGTTCTAAAGTGAAGACAGTGACACGTGACAGACTGCAGACGTTTTCTCTCCTGAAAGGGAAAAAATCAGCACATCTTGGGAAAGTTATCATAAAATTATCTTGGAGAATGAAATATTGGTATAACCTATGGGGTTGTAAATAAGACACATCAAGATACCTCAGGAAAAAAATTTAGACTCATAAGGTCCGAAATTGCATAGCTACAACAGAAGAAAGGTCAACTAGTAGAACAATCTCCAAATCAGGGTTTTAAAAGGTGCATTTTTTTTTCTAGAAATTTGCATATCTTTTGACTAGAATATCCAATTAGGGTGATTCAAAAGGTGTAATAAAGTGGGATAAGAGTATCAAATGAATTTTGAATAATTTTTGGTATTTTTAGGCACAGACGTATTCCGACGTCTCTAAACGTAGGAGTTGTCGTTACTTGTCAGCGCTACAACCCCGGGACAATGTGGTTCTTCCACATACCTAGAGTATATAGGAAGGCCCCTTTAGAACAGTTGCACATTAGACATCACTACTATGGATTTGAGCTCCCACGTACCTGGCATATATTGGGATACCTCCTAGAATCCTAAGACCAACCGAGTAAACCATTTGGCCTTCTTGTCGTTATAATACACCGAGAAAAACACTTGGGGAGATCACTCTCTAGTACCTGGGTAGTTGGATAATATGGATAAGGGCATGGTCAAGTCTCCTTAGTTAGTGCCATGATATATTGGGACGATTACTATTGTTGGGCCCCACATGTATATCAGAGAGCTATAACACCTCACACTCCCTTGTTTATGAGGACCTCTGCCTAAACCAATTAGGAATTCCTACCTTGCAGTGATACTTGACCAACATGCCACCAAAAAAGGAAACTTCTACACCAAATAAGCCTTCAAACAGTCCTACTTGGACTCTTGATGAAGGTGAAGAAATGTGTAGGGACATAGATGATTTACAAAAGAAGGAAGTAACAAAAGATGAACTACAAAAGATGATGGATTCAACTGAAGCTAAGTTGGAAGTGATGATGGATACTAATATGGATGGATTAAAAGGGGATATTGTGGAAGGGGTGAAAAAGTTGCTAATAGAGAGGCCACCTGAAAGTGACAATGTATCCCATGAAATTCATGATAAGGACACACAGAAGATGAATCAATACTGGAGAAACTATAGCTTTGGGTTGAAGACCAACCACTTTCCTAATATCGATATGAGGAAGTTTGATGGCAAGGATCCAATCACATGGATACTCCATATGGAGAATTTCTTTGATCTACATGATGTGCCACACACACAAAAGGTAAAGATTGTGTCCTTATATTTAGAACCTAATCAGTTTGTGTGGTATCGATGGATTTGTTCTCGCAAATCACTTGTCACTTGGACAATTTTCACGAAAGAAATGATAAAAGACTATGTGGATACAAGGAGTAATACCTTCTTCAACCAATTGATAAATCTCAAGCAAAAGGGTTCAGTTGCAGAGCACATTGAGAACTTCCAAAGATTGAATATAAAGGTAACATATATTCGAGATGAGCACTTGATTGATGTCTTCATAGGAACTTTAAAGGATAACATTCAACATGAGGTTCACCTTTGGGAACCAATATAATTGGAGAATGCATTCAGGGTGGCGAGAAAGGTTGAAAGTAAAAATCTGGCTATGGATACTAGAAGGACCACCCCTAACATCTATAGAGAGAATAATGTTCCTTTTTCTAAACCACCTCAACCTACAAGGTTGAAGCCTCAAAAATTGGAAGAAAGAAAAGAAAAAGGTTTATTCTTTAATTATGACATCAAGTACAGTAAGGGACATAAGTGTGGTGAGAAGAAATTATTCTACATAGATTGTGAAGATGAAGAAGAAAAAGAACAAGAAAAATAACAAGAACCATCTCAAGATGAAGATGTAGAAGAGATTTCTTCTAAAGATATGAATCCCACCATATCATGTCATGCATTGGCTGGAATTAGCACTCCTCAAACCCTCAATATTGAAGGATATATCAAAAAGAAAAAGGTAATAGTGCTAATTGATTCCGGTAGTACTCATAATTTCATTCACTATAAATTATCCAAAGCTCTCAATTGCTTTATATATCTTGTTCCATAGTTTCAAGTAATGATTGCAAATGGAGGAACTATCAATTGCTCATGAAAATTCCATAAGATTAATCTTACTATGGGGGAATATGTAATGAATATTCCAATGATTTCTATACCCATGGGTGGTATTGATTTCATACTAGGGGTGCAATGGTGACGATCATTGGGAGCATTGGATTTTACTTTTCAAGAAAATTTCATGAAAATTTCATTGGAAGGAAAGGAATTTGAGTTAAGGGGTATCACATGGAAATCCAGTAAGGTGGTAAGCTCTAATGGCATGAAAAAATTATTGAAAAATGGCATCAAGGTGTGATTGTACAACTATGCTCACTAGATTTTCAAACATCTAAGCCATATATTCCCCTAGATCTCCAAGGGATCATTGATAAGCATTCCAAAGTATTTGAAGATATTCCCATAAGTCTTCCACCCACTTGTGATCATGATCATGCTATTCACATAATTCTTGGGAGTGTTCCTCCTAACATCAGGCCTTACATATACCCTTATTCCAAGATGAGTGAAATTGAGTGTATGGTTGAAGAAATGTTAGAGGCTGGCATTATTAGACCTAGCCAAAAAATTCTTACTTTGCACCAGTGGTAATGGTACTCAAGAAAGAGGGCTCATGCCATATGTGTTAATATTATAGAGAGCTCAACAAGATCACCATGAAAGATAAGTTTCCCATTCCTTTCATTAATGAATTGTTAGATGAACTACATGGAGAAATCTACTTCAAAAATTTTGATCTTCGTTCAAGGTGTCATCATATTATAATGAAGGAAGAAGATATCCCAAAAACAACATTCGAAACTCATGAAGGCCATTATGAATTTTTGGTCATGCCTTTTGGCCTTACGATTGCACCTTCCACATTCCAAGGGTTGATGAATTCCATTTTCAATCCCTCCCTTCAAAACTTTTTGTTAGTATTTTTTGATGATATACTAATCTATAGCAAGGCTTGGGAAGATCATGTTCAACACATTGACAAGGTTCTACAACTATTAAAGGAGAAACAACTTTATGCCAAATCGTCCAAATGTTTCTTTGGGGTGAAGGAGGTAGAGTATTTGGGTCATATTGTATCTCATGAAGGTGTCAAGCTAGACCCTAAAATTATTAAATCCATGATGGACTGGCCGATTCCCAAAACATTGAAGAATTTTAGAGGATTTTTGGGTTTGATAGGTTACTACCGCAAGTTTGTTCATAACTATCGAAGAATAGAAACACCTTTAACTGCATTAACTAAGAAGGATTCATTTTCATGGACTCCAGAGGAAACTAAATCTTTTGAAAAACTTAAAGAGGCAATGTGCAAAGATATTGTCTTGACCACACCAAACTTCACAAAATTTTTTATTGTGGAATGTGATGCCTCGAGAAATGACATTGGTGTTGTTCTAATGCAAGAAGGAAGGCCCCTTGCTTTTGAAAGTCGTCCACTCAAGGGAAATGACTTACATAAACCCATTTATGAGAAGGAAATGATGACAATACTACATCCATTGAAGCAATGGTGCCCTTACCTAATAGGTAGGCACTTCAAGGTCAAAACAGATCATGACAGTCTTAAATAATTGGAACAAAGACTATCTTTAGAAGAGCAACAAAAATGGGTGACCAAGATGTTCGGTTATGATTTTGAAATCATCTACAAAAAAGGGAAGAAAAATGTTGTGGCAGATGCACTCTCAAGAAAGGATGAATATGTTGAGGAATTTCTCTGTGCTATCTCTATCATCCAACCTGATTGGATAACATAAGCAAGGGTTGAATGGAAGAATGACGAAGAAGTGTGGACTCTCATTCAAAGGTTGCAACAAGAATCCAATGCATCTGATACATTTACATGGAAAAATGATTCACTATGGTACAAAGATCGCTTATATTTATGTAAGAACTTCCAACTCAAACAAAAGTTACTTTTGTAATTGCACACATCTCCAGTAGGAGGGCACTCAAGATTTTTGAAAACCTATCATAGGGTCAAGAGGGAATTTTTTTGGGATGGCCTTAAAACTTATGTTCAAAGGTTTGTGGCAGAATGTTTGGTTTTCCAACAAAATAAGGTGGAAATAATTAAGACCCCGTGTCTTTTACAACCATTATCCGTTCCAAGTCAGCGTTCGGAGGAGATTTCAATGGATTTCATCACACAGTTACCGAAGTTTGAAGGAAAGAGTGTCATCATGGTGATTTTCAATAGACTTACCAAGTACGCACACTTTTGTGCACTCTCTCATACTTTCAAAGCCAATACAATTTCTACCACATTCATGGAGACAGTTCAAAATATACATGGAAGCCCAAATATTATTGTAAGTGACATAGATCCCATCTTCATTGGACATATTTGGACATAATTATTTTCTTGTTTGGTACTCAATTGGCTCATAGCTCATCTTATCATCCTCAATCTGATGGAAAACTGAGATAGTGAACAAATGTCTGGAAGGATACCTTCGTTTCTTTGTCTCTGATAAACAAAAACATTGGTTCAAGTGGTTACCCTTGGCAAAATGGTGGTATAATGCTTCCTTTCATACTGCAACAAAAATGACACCATTTGTGGTGCTTTATGGATATCACCCACCCTCCATCACTTCTTCTCTAAAATAAAAATATAAGGTTCAAGAAATGGAATATCACATCGAGCATAAACAACAAGTTCTCCAACTCCTAAAGGACAACCTG
>SNQJ01S0126352.1:2525-26428 GCA_010110895.2 Picea sitchensis
AATTTAATATCATTTATAAAAAAATATAGCACTAAATTATTCACCATACATAGTATCAATGAGATCCATCAAAATATAATCATGTTTATAGAAGAAATGTGCACACTAATAATACAAATTGTAGTATAGTGCCAAACTTATATGTATTTCCATTTCCATATTGTTTTAAATTGTGTAACTTTAACAAATGGAGTCAGTCTTCACACCATGTAATCAATGTAGATATGATTTTCTTAGGAAATATTCCCCGTTTGCTTTGTTTGAAATGAAACAAGTATATCAAAGAAATAAAATGGCAAAAATTGTTTGTGAAAAGGTGAGGTCAAGTAAATGTAAACAAAATATAATTTTCCAATTCTTTGTGGAAACTAGGCATGATGTCATTAAAAGAATCAATAAAGTGCGTGGTACTTGGAAAATGGTTCATCTCCTCATATGACAAAATCATGGGATCTATTCAATATTATGATAGAGAGGGACTCATGGATCCATGTGGAGCATGGAGATGATGCCAAGTATGTACTGATCGGTGAGGGAACAATTTTGTTCCAACTTGAGTCAGGAGGTTTGTTTGATGCCTAGGATGTGATTTATGTACTAGGATTGAACAAGAACTTGCTCTCAGTTTCAATTATGGAGGAAATGGGTTTTTTCATTATTTTTTAGATAGGGAAGGTACTCATACATCCATATAAATCTACCTTAGACACAACATAGATCATTGGTGTTGTGCTTTCGTTTCCACTTGGGTGAGAAAAAACAGTGCACTTAACTATCTAGTTTGACCAACAAGGCAACACAGAAGTTGGTTAGTTGATAAGTGTATCAACCATAAAGGAAATAACAAATAAAATAAAACTAAAATAAACTAAGAATGCATATAAATCAAATGGAAAAATGAAAATGGCACAAGGAGTAGCTACTAATAGGATTGATCATCGAATTAGTAAAACCTAGGAGAAATATGAGGATTTATGAATCCCCTCTTCCTCCTTGGGAGGGATATTGAGTCCCCCAAAATAGATATATAATCTCCTAACAATGGAGTAACAATGGTGAAAAACTTCTTGTTAAAATTCTCAAGAGGTGAGAAGTATAACACTTGCTATGAAGGCTCAATTAGCTCTCAAGAGAATAGATAACTTCTCCAAAAGAAAAATGAGTAGCATAAAAATACTAATGAATTTATTATTTTCTTGCATCCCTCAAGAATGTATTTATAGGACCATTATAAGCTATTAAATAACTAGTTTTAAATGTTAAAAGGGGCCCTTTGAGAGGTACCACCTATCCCTTCAATATCCCCAAAGCTAGATTTCAGGCTGATTTGGGTGTCTTGTCATGGTACACCTCTATATGGAAGTGGTTGAGGCCTGGCCAAGTGCATTAATGTGTTGTTTCTACATCTACATAGGTTGTTGTGAGGACATTCATGCAGGCCATGCAATTCGTGAAATTTTTTCTTTTTTTTTCTTGCACAGACATGCGCAAGCTAACTTTGAGGAAACTACGCAGAAATTCATGGGAAATTTTGTATAGTTCTATGACTTGTTGATTTTATCTTTTAAATGATGGAGGGATATTAATTGATATATTGTGTTGGCACTTTATTCAACCATTGTCTATATTTCTATGAGCAATTTTTCGGTGATAACAAATTCCTCCTAATGTGTGAGGTTAGGGCGATACGTATAGCCAAAATACATCATTGTTTCTTTTGTTGGTGATGCCTTTCTGTAGAAGAGTGGGAGCTGCTATAGAGAGGAATTGTGAGAGTGATCCTAGGGAGGGAATGGGGATATTTATGGGAATATAGGATTCATCGAAAAAATGATAGAAATTTGTGTACAAATGAGTCAGGCATGCTCCATGCTCATATCATGAAGTCAAAATTGTGTAAATGTAGTTGAAAACTGTTGATGAAATGGATATCTGCAGCACCATCAGAGGCATATATAATGAAAAAGGATGGTTCTGATGAGTTAACTGGATATGAATCAAGTAATGAACATCTTTGTAATATGTCTATGAATCGAAGGCATTGATGGCCTATCAAATTCAAAGATATTCAACTACTACTGAAAAACTGCAATGATCACATAGTAAGACCCACCATAACATGAAATTGTGTTTAGGTCGAATGATATGGGGGTTAATGAAATCATAAAGAAATGAGGAATATTTTTGTTCCACCTGATACTCATAATTAATGATTTAATGAGAGTCAATATATTTCCTCCCTAGAAAGCTGTGCTCACATTGACAGGTAGGGATGCACAACTACATGAAGCAAATGGCTTATTGACATCAATTGATCAAAATGGTGTCATTAATTGTATTGGGAAAAATGTGGATGAACTGGTAACATGGTCAAAGTTCAAAATATATGGGACTCAATAAATTCCCTTGGTTGGGATTATATTGATGGATGGAAGAAACAATTAAACATGACTTGGTGTCAGGGGGGATGACCAAATATTAGGTAAATTGTGCTAAAGGGATGAGACTGTAAATAGATGTAGGATAGGTCAAAATGTAGAGGTTTGGGACAAGGATGTCTGTGATACTTGGATTTTGGCCACCAGAATGATATTTTGCAGATATAGATATGAAAATTGGATGCCCCAACCAAGGGGGACATGGGTTTCTTTGTGCCAAGGGAAAAAATGTCATCGACTACAATGGAAAACATCTTTGAATTTTCTAAAAATCAAAAGGTTCTTTATACAATAACCAAATGAATAAAGAATAATTTGGGTTGAAAGTTCACATAATGAAACAAGTTCCTTAGTGAAGTATGGCTTGGCCTTCTTTGGGTGTAAGTAATGGAATGTAACAGATGAAGGGTGGGGTCCCCATGGGTGGGTTTCTGTACCAAGTAGATTAATGGATGATGATTGTGAAAATGGGTGATTTATTTTGGATGAGATGGAGGATTAAATGAGAATGCAGTGGCACATTTAATGTAAAGAGAACCATGTGATTTGGGAGTCTGAAATGGGAAGCTTAGAAATATGATGAGAAGAGCAATGAGGTTCATTCTTTGAAGTGCAAAACTGTTAGGACTCCCAATCCAAAGGGAAAGACTAGCATGAGTGTCGATTTTTCAAAGAGAAAAAATTTGTGGAACAACTCATGTGGGTGGGAATGCTATCAGGTGCCAGTAACAAAATGAAATGGAGGTGATGGTACTGCAAAGTCAGTTCCAAGGATCTTAGAGGTGAATGTCAGAAGGTGTGACTAGGATATGCAATTACTCGTAGAGGGTGTAATTACATGTCAATTCTAAATATATACCTGAAGGATTTGTAGGGAGGCCATAATTGAATAGGTGGTAAGGTTGTTGAACAAGTACCTGCACACATAAAAAATAAATACCTGTTATGAAAAATATATGATGATAAAGAACATATGACAGTTATTTGATAAAAGTGATAGTGAGCATGTGTACATGTGCCTAGGGCTAGGGGAAGGTTCCTCGGGGTGTCAAAATCATGTATAAAAGGGATGATACCAACTTGTAGGTGAGAGTGTTAGGATCATGTTGTCATGAATGTTGAGGAAAATGGAGCTCTTGGGCACCTGTGGGAGGGGTTGGAAGTTTCGACGGGGAGAGTATATATAGGCATGGGGCCCACAATTCCACCTCATTTGTACCTACACTAGTTGATCTCTATTTCAATGTGTTTCTACATTTGTGATCTTTGAGAAAKCACAAGGGAGTCAATTCGACTSGYAGGAGATCCGAGTAAGTGGTCAAGACTCCCTGTATACTTTGACTTTGAATTTGTTTGGGATGGAGGCCATATGCAAGGTTGTATGGCCACATTTATGGTTGTGGTAGGTGGGTTTCACAGGAGATTGAATTGTATTTACAAAGGTTTGGATAGGTACAATTCAAATTATCGTGCATTAGGAAGGGGGTGGTTTCCATAGTCATTCACAAGGTGCACAACTATGGCCATTTTATCCACACAATGTTGTGTGACTGTCGGGTGGAAAGTCACACAAGTTTCCATGATAGTTGAGAAAATAGTCACACATCTACTACATGGATGCATAAATGATAGTTGCATAGACCTGCATGTTTGTCTGTGATACAATCGTGCAGTATGAAAATATTTTTTTGGAAGTTTTTTGGAGGATTTGTTGGCTAGCTAAAATATCTTGTTTGTTTGGATGCATTTTTTTATACAATAAGAGAGGGATTAGAAACAATTGTGTAGATATGTGGGGGATGATGAAAAAATTCATTAGAGATTGGCTTGTGCCAAGTTGTTGAAATTATTTGATTGTGCCCTTGTGAGGTATCAAGAGGGGCTATTGTGGTTCTTGATTAGTATGTGAAGTCCTAATATATATTCTTTCATGGTGCATGGATAAGGGGTCCTCATTATGGCATAGGTTGACCTATACTATGTGATGGGACTCTCATTTAGAGGGACGGAGTTGGATTCACATCCTCACATTCCAACGGGGGAGAGGGTATATGAGATGGCCCTACGTCATTTTTTTATTTTGGATCCTTTGATGGCGGGCTCTATCAGACTGACATCGAGTGACTCTCTGTGAACACTAATATTTTTTTCCCTAGTGAATCTCAGGGATGATTTTAGGGGCTAAATTTCTCTCATGGGCTAATTTTCCAAGGTTTTTCCCCAAAAACATTTCGCTATACTAAAAATGATTCGCCCAAATTCTATAGGATAAAATTATTTTACCTTAAAAATCGATAAAATTTTATACAAACTATATAAAATCCTTAGAAATTTGAATATTTTTACAAAAATATCACCAAATATTTTATAGTTCACATATGAATGATTAGTAATATTCTCTAAGGTTTCTACAATTTAAAATAAATTTCCCTCCTTAAAATCATCCCTGCTAGTGAAGCAGGTCTATGGATTGTTGGTGACCTAACATATTTATGTAATGCATATTTCTATTGTGGAGAGAGCRACACATGGGGAGATGTTTGCATGGGTTTAAGTGATGTGTGCTTGCATGGTACCTCAACTAGATTGATGTGCGGTGATACAATTGGGTGAATTCACATTTGGATCAGTACTATGTAGTTTCTTCTTGGAAAGGGTAGTGTTGTTGCAACCCCAGGTGATCCTAGAGAAACCACCTATTCATGATCCTCATTTGAGGAATTGGGATGATATATTATCTCATAATGGTTGTGGAAATGCAGGATAGTATTTTACTGTCGATTTTGAGCAGCGTTGGAGGCAGCTATCGCAGATTATCTTGGAGTTTCCATATGCAGGTATGGATTTTCAATGGGATCTTGACATGGCTTTACCTCCTAGGGAGGTTTGGTATCATCGAGGTGAGTTATTTGTTTTGATATCTTGTATTGCAATTTGTTTTTATTTTTGAGGCATAAAACTCTTGTGTTTTATGTGTCTTTTGCATATGTTGGACCAAGTGACCGGGAGTATAATTTTCCCCTTGCTGAGGCTTGAGGGATTCAAGATGATGAGGGGAGGATGAGGAGGCACCGCTTGATCCAGATTATTTTTGACACAAAATGGGAGCGAAGATATAATAAATAAATGTATAGAGATATATTGGATATCCAATAATATAATAGAAATGTATCAAAGATGCAACCATAAACACAGAGATACAGTAATACACAATTTTCTAGTAATGAGTGAAATTGTACAAAGATTGTAAAAATATAGAGTGAAAGACTTGCTAGAATGGTGGTAGCTTATCTCTAAGAAGAGATGTGTCCACTACTTGCGTTCACAAGAATATGATTTTACAATGAGGCTCCAAAGGCCCTTTTTATCATAAAGAAAATTCAAAACCCTAACCCAAAAGATGAAAAGACAATAGTTTTGTGGACCTCATTTTGTGTAGTTTGGTGTATCAACTTCCCAGGGGTGTAACTTTGGCATACAATCTCTATTTGGGGTGCAAGATAACTCGTTGGAAATGTATCGTTGAGGAAATTCATTTTGGGAGGTCAATCAGAGCCTCTAGTTATCATTGAGGAGATCGATCCTGAAAAACCTTCATTTAGGACCTCAAAATGGCCCCAAAGGTTTAGGAACTGAAAAACTCTGAAAAATAGTAAGTTGCTAAAAAACTATTTTGAGCCAGTTGGAATAGGTGGGTGGCCACCTATATCCACCTCGATCACTGCTACTAATATGACCCTGGCGTAGGGCCATCCCAGGCCCTATCTAGGGTTGGGGGAGGACTTGCATGAGTTATGAGAGTCGTTTGAGCAGGTGTTGTGGGGGGTTTCCGAGGTCGATTGGCCCCTTATTCAATATGAGTAGGTCCTGGTACTATTTGTGGGAGGGAGTCCTGAGTGGAAGAATTTGGTATGGTGTGTTGTAGTAGCTCATGTGATAGAGACTAGTTTCCTTCCTCTAGGGGTAGGAGTTCCCCCAGCTGGTGGGGACCCACTAGCGAATCCCATAACTAGGGATTTTCTAGAGGTAGGGGCACCTTAGGTGTTAGATTGTAGTGTATGGGAATGGCTCACTTTTTGTACGATGTATATATAGAAGTAGAGGCTACCATTAGGTACATTTTGGGCACAACATTTTGAGACTTCATCCCAACTGTGATGCCAGAGATGTTGTATATGTTTAGTGAAACATTATGGCATGTTCATATATATGTGGGATATACGTTTTGATGATGTTTCATGTTTTTCATATGTGTTATGTGATCTATGGTTTGTTACTTGTTTTGACGTTGTGATGGATGGATTATGTTGAAAATGAATGTGTATGTTGATGTGATAAATTCCAATCTAGGACTTGATTATCCATGTGATTTGCAACTTGTTTTAGATTCCTAGGAATATATGTGAATGTAATGGATTCAAAATTTCAAGATATAAGTCTAACTTACAGTTATTTGCAAAAGAGGCATCGATCACGTATGTGGTACACCTTGTTCAATTGTAGGACGATGAGTTGGGAATATAGAAGAACTCTTAGGTGATGAATATGGAAGTGAGTGGCCTCTGCAAGGAGACCAATGACAATGGCATATTCATCTTGGTTATTGGTGGTGGGTCCAAGGCATATACCACTAGAGTGGATTAGTACATTGTTAGGGGTGTAAATGGCCCAAGTTGTTGAAGCAATATTCAGATTCCATTGACTAGAAATATTTGCGTACCCAATGTGGTAAACATATGGATGATTCCTCCGTCAAAATAAGGGAAAATGATCATACATGGGAATTTTTAAGGTATTTCTAAAAAGAGACTAAAAACACTAAGAAAATGAAATAATAAACCTAAGGTTGGGTGGTTATGATAAGGGTAGAATATCTTCAAGATTAACCCATTGATTGGTTCCTTGAGGGTAGCTCCTTCTAGGTGTGCTAGGATGTAGGTTCCCTTACTGAGGAAATGGAGAATAATGAATGGGCCTCGAAAAAGGGATTCAAATTTTCCATGGCCTAGTGTGTCATGGGCAATGCAAGAGGATAATATGATGTCAACTTCATTAAAGAAATGAAGGTTGACCTTGAGATCAAATACATCTGTGGACCATTTCTTGGTTTCTTTATTGTTTTGGAGTGAGGAGCATCAATCCTCATTGAAGCATTCTAGTGTGAGCAAGCGTTTCTCCATGGGAGTAGTATTAGGTAGGATTTTGACCACAATTAATAATGTGGTTATCTCGCAATCGATAGGGAGTACGGATTTGATCCCATGAACTAGATGAAATGGTGTAAATCCTGTGGCATTTTTTATGGTCATGTGATATGCTGATAAAGTAGAAAAAATGATGTGATGCCAATTGGTTTCATTATTGTCCATTGTTTGTTGTAGCATGGTTTTGAGCACTTTGTTAATGGCCTCGACTTTCCCATTGTATTTTGGGTAGTATGGGGAGGAAAACTCATGATTAAATCCCAATTTGGTGGAAATATCTGCAAATAATCCATTCTCTAAATTATTTCCATGGTCATACACAAGTTGGAGTGGGACTCTAAAGCAAGTAATGACGTGGTTAAAGAATAAGAAGGTCATTATGCCTACTGTGTTGTTGAATGTTGGCATGGCTTTGACTGATTTGGTGAAGTATTCAACAATGACTATGATGTACTTATACCCATTGTTGGATGGGGGGTTGCAAGTAATGAAACTAGTACCCCACTTGTAGAAGGGGTCTACCATGATGAATGGATGGAGAGGAGTGGGTGGTTATCTAGATTTATGCACGTACAATTGGAATTTTTCATAGTGCTTGACCACATTGTTGACACTTGAAATCACAATGATGAATACTATGCTCGCAAATGCTTGCCAATATTTATTATTTAACTATATTAATAATATACTAGTAGGTGGGACCCCCTTTCTATACTTATGGAACTATGGTGGATAATCAATGCTTATATTTTGTTTTCCTATGTGATGGTAGCAACACAGTTTTCTATAGGTCATTTGTTAAAATGTTTATGGTAACACTACTACATATTGAAAAATGTGCAATGACTACTTGCGATGAAAGTACCCTTTCATTGCAAAATTCAAGAGAAGAGTTCAATTTTTCAATTTTATTATAAATCTAGCGCATATTCATCGCTCAATCAATGAATGCAAATGTTCTTCACTCTTGCGATGAACATGAAGATAGTGGAATATCATCTCTCTTGTGACGAACTTATGAATTCATCGCAAGATCGATGATAACCATTGACCATTACACTATTTTATAAAGTCAATATTGACCATTATACTCTTTGACAAACTCAACATTGATTTGGTCAACTTTCATCGCAAGAGCGATGATAACCATTGACTGTTACAATATTTGATAAAGTCAACATTGACCGTTATACTCTTTGACAAAGCCAATATTGATTTGGTCAATGTTTTTCACTACTACGACAAAAAAATATCTATAAATGTTTTACAAATTAGAGATGTTGCGACAATCTTTCTATACCAACAACAGTTCAGAAAGGGTTTTTTTGTGCGGAAGAATTTCGAAAAATATTAGAGGTGGGAAAAAAAGTAAAGTGAGTGAAAAGGGTGATGGTAGATGTTATTGCCCTTCCAAAAAATGTTTCCTCATACTTCCCATAAGAATTTTAATAGCAACAACTACAAAACATTGTAGGAAATATGGGAACATTGATGGCGGATCAAATGAATATCATCCCATGATAATTAGCTATGTATTCATTATCTGTTTTTATATTGTCAATTTTATGTAAAATTATAGATATGTATATATATTGTTTGAATGTTTGTTATAGTACACACTAATTTTGCATGTTTGTTTGTAATTATAAAGTTAGAGTCGCCCTCTAAATTTCCGCAGAATATTGCACCAAGTAGTAGTAAAAATGATGTTGTACAAGCTGAGGAACATGATCAAGAAAATGGGGATCTCATGGAAGAAGATTATGGGACAAATCAAGTTAATCATCCCATGGAAGAATATGATGGGACAAATCAAGTTAATCATCCCATGGAAGAATATGATGGGACAAATCAAATGATCCAATATTTGTTTTCTTAGCCAGATGAGGATAGGGACAGTGATGGTATTTATAATGAACCTCTATTAGAAAAGGAAAATAAATGAATTTATGAAGGATCAAGAGAAAATATTCTCTCTGCTACAATGCTACTGTTGAACTTAAAGGTTATGAATAATTTGCCAAACACTTGTATGACATAGATCCTAAGTTATGTACTATGTTTCATCTCATATTATACATAAATGTTGACTTTTTTCTATTTGTTTTTAGTGTTAATTAATGTGTAAAATAAGAATGCAATTTTTACGCTTAATATTCTTTACATTAACTAGTTATTTGTTATGTTGTAGATTGTTAGGTGAATTTTTGTTACCATCGTCAAATATTTTACCTCGCACATATCGAGGTTTGCATGCCATTATGAAAGACATTGGAATGGATTATGAAACTATAGATGCATGTCCTAATGATCATATTATACATTATGGACAACATGCTTCGAAAACAAAATTCCCACAATCTCTTATCAATAAATATTGAACCGATCAAATAACAAAAAGGGTTTCTCAAAAGTTTCTTCGTCATATTCCCATAATTTCGTATTTACAGTGATTGTTCATGTGTGAAATCATAGCACAATTTATGAATTACCATGCACGTAATAGAAGTGGAGATGGTGTTCTTCGAATGCCTACCGATGGTTATGCATTTAGGGAAACTGAGGAAAAATGTGCATATTTCAAAGATGAACCTCGTAATGTTAGGCTTTCATTGGCAGTTGACGGTATTAATCCATTCAGAGAGCTTAGGTCTATTTACTCAATGTGACCTATTTTTGTCATCAACAATAACATTTCTCCTTGGATTTCAATAAAGAGGGAGCACATAATGTTGACAATGATTGTTCCAGGTATTTGTTTACATTAATTTTTTGAATCTAACATTTTCATTTGTTTCATTTTTTGCATAATATCTTTTGTTTATTTATTTACATACATACATACATACATACATATATATATTGGCCTTATACATCTTTTAATTTTTTTTATTTGTTTTTGTCTACTTTGGTCGAAACAAATAACAATTCATTTTTTTGTTACAGTATGTTCAACCTCTATCTCTCCCAAATGACTTTTACAACAATGTTAAACAAGTTATACGATCTTGAAAAATATATGAGGTAACTAGTATTGATTAATTGAGTTGGTTGTCATTGAAGTCAACCCTTGAAGAAAGTCTGGTAGCAAATTCTAGTAGCACAAAGGTTTGGGTAATGGACCCAAGTTTGTTTGTTGTATAATGGTATGAGTTTTGATATATTTGCAGGTAAGACTATTCTAGATGGATAATACATGTCATGTCATTTCTGGTGGTATGTGGAATGATACATAACTCCTCACGGTTTGAGAGTTATGACCTTACGAATTTGGAGGACCCTCATATGTTGGCTTGAAGCCCCAAAAGGTCAAATAAGTCAAAGTGCTTACAAAGAAGAAATTATTTAAATGATAAAGTGAAGTGACAAAGTCAAAGAGGATTATTTAAATAATAAAGTGAAGTGACAAAGTCAAGGAGGATCATTTAAATAATAAAGTAAATGGATAAATTTCTAATAATGGAAAGTTGTTAGAAGCAGATTAGACCTAAAATAAGGAAATTGGGTTAAGATGGTTAAAAGGTAACCCCTTGAGGAAGCTACATGAAAGTATAAATAAGAGACAAGCCTATCTCATTTTAATCAAACTTGATCATATTGAATATCTACAGGTGACTGAGGAAACCAAAGGATATCTAAGCTGAATTTCAGAGGGAAGGTGAAGTAAAGAAAGCCGAAATTCAAGGGAGGATAAATTATGTTGATGATGTTTTCTAAGGTATGTTATTTACAGGTCATCTCACCATTTTTGCAATAAATTCTTTTCTAGAATGATTCAGACAGTGAAATTAGGAGGAAAATGAGAAAACATATCCAAGTAGTTGTGGTACAAATTTCAGCTTGTGGGTCATTGTATTTTTGGAGTTACACTCCGTGGAAAATAGGGTTTGTGGCTAGTCCTAAAACTAGTCTAAAACATATGTTTAGAGTAAAAATATCATAAATTTTTCATAAAAGATCCAAATTCAGTAAGACAAAACGTGTTGGTTAGAGTAAAGTCTTTAGTATTTTGTGTAAAATTTGTAGATCCATGCAACAAAGATTTTGTGTGGGGCACGCTCTACAAGTTATCTCTCTAGAATAAGCCAAAATTCAACAATGTATGCCATTTTTTATATAAATCCTTTTTCTGAGAGGTTCCAAGTAATGACACCTAGTGGAATTGCATAAAACACAATGAAGAATATTGTGTACTATTTTCATATCTTTATTCATTACAGGCACATAGTTATGATTATTTCAAGTTAGGGTTGTTGACTAATCCAAAACTAGTCATGTGAGACTAAAGTAAATTTTGATGAAAATGATAGTCTCTTGTTGTTAAAGTTAAGGAAGGTTTGGAGGTTGAGGTACATGTTGGTGCATGGTTGATGCACTTATTTATGGTACAATTTGATTACAAGTTGGTGCATGGTTAATGCACTTGTTTATGGTACATGTTGATTACAGGTTGAGGTACAGGTTGATGCATGGTTTACACATGGTTGAGTTTATTGGCACAGGTTGTTTGGTGCAGGTTTATTGGTACAAGTTTACAACAATATATCTCATAGTGATATTCTGACAGTGGTTCCATCATTCTACTTATACATAAGGGTGGTTGGATGGGGCAAGTACATGTGGTTGTAGCCACCTTCCGGTTGTAGCCAGAGAACATAGGAGGTTGTAGTCTCCTTCTAGTTGTAGCTAGATAATTGGGGAGTTGGAGCTTCCCTCAGGTTGTAGCCTGAGAAACTAGGGGGTTGGAGCCTCCTTCCAGTTGCAGCTAGAAAATAAAGGATGTTGGTGCTTCCAATGATTGTAATTCTTCAAGACATATAATAAAAATCATTCAATGTTTTTCTCTCGCTTTGGGTTTCCACGTAAAAAAAATGGTGTACTGTGTATGTGTAGGATTGTTCATTTTTTCATTTTTTATTTACTCTGCAAATATTGGATGATAATTCTACATTGATATAAAACTTGCATTATATGGTTAAAAATGATTAGATTTCCCTATTACCGATTCACCCCCCTCTCAGTAATCCAACAATTGGCATCAAAGAAGGTTCCTTCAGAAATCAGTTTAACCACTGAAAGGTAGATCATGGATAGAAACAACATGTATAAAAATGGAATACCATAGTTTGATGGACAAAAGTATGCCTTTTGGAGAATAAGGATGAAGACATATATACATGCACATGGATTTGAAATTTGGCAATCAATTGTAGATGGATACATAGCACCGGCAGTTCTACCGACAAATGACAAAGCTGTGAAACTCGGTTAGAATAATTCCAAATCCACAAATGTACTTCTGAATGGTCTTGGAGAATCGATATTCACCAAAGTTGCACATTGTAAATCCACTAAAGAGATTGGGGACAAACTTTGAAATATTTATGAAGGAGATTCAAAATTGAAAGCATCAAAGCTTCAAACTTACAGAGGTCAGTTCGAACAACTAAATATGAAGGAAGATGAGAACATTGCATCTTACCTTTTACGAGTCGATGAAATAGTAAATGAAATCATGGGATTGGGAGAAGAAATAAAATAATTTTTAATTGTTCAAAAGGTACTAAGATCTCTTCCTATGATATTTGACCCTAATATATCAGCACTAGAAGAAAGAGAAGATCTAAACTCAATAAGCATGGACAGACTACATGGAATCTTCACAGCATATGAAATGAGAACTGCACATGAAAATCCAAATATAAAAGAAGTAGCCTTCAAAACATCCAAAAGGTCAAACCAAAATGAAAATCAAAAAGAAAAATAACATAGAAGCAACAATGACGTATCGTAAGATGATGAAGAAGTGGCCAACTTTGTCAGAAGATTGAACAAGGGAACCAACGATAGTTATAGAGGTAAGATTACTTTGATTTGTTTTAATTGTGATGGTATTGGTCATTTTTCTAACAAATGTACTCATAAGAAAAAGATAAATAATGAAGTTTACTCAAATAGAAAACAAACATATAAAGGCAAAAGAACCACAAAGAAAGTTTTTAAGAAAATTTTATACACCAAAGAAGACATCTCATCATTAGATGAAGATGAAGTCAGTGATAGTGAGACAAAAATATTTTTATTCATAGCAGTAGAAGACTCTGATAAATAAGAATCTGAAGAAGAATATGAAGAGGTCAAAGAAGAATATGAAGAGGCAGAAGTTGTCTACCGAGAAGAATTTTTGTGTGCCATAGAAGTTATCAGAAGAGAAAAGAAGAAAAATGAGAAACAAACACTCTGGAACTAGAAAAAATGATCAGAAATTTGAAGGTTCAAATTGAAGAAGATAAAATAATTGAAGAAGAACTCAAAGAACAACTAGAAGGAAGAGACATGATCATTGGAAATTTGGAAGAAGAATTTGTCACATTAAGAAAGGATCTTCAAAAGAAAAATATGCAGAACAACTCAAAAGTTTTGAATGGTATTATCAGCAGTCAAAAACCTCATCATGACAAATTCGGAGTTGGATACAATCAAACGGAAAATGGATCAAGATCCAAAACAACAAAACAAGAAACATATCCAAAAATCTATACAGAAACAATAAAAGGGGATAGGAAGGTCTACAAAGAAAATTATAGGGACACTCCACCAAGAAGATTCATATTTCATAATCAACGAACAACAGAAACAAATAGGCCTCATGAAGAATAAAGATTCATAAGAGTACCTCCTTTCAGAAGATATTCAACTCTCAGGTATCAAACTATATTTTTTGGTTTATGTTATGCATGTAATAATTTTGGACATAAAATTGTGAATTTCATATCTAACAACAACAACATAAACAACTTTGAAAGTCATACACAAAAGGGTTATCTAAGAAGGCCTAGTGAAACACAGAGAAGAAGTTACAATAGGTTTGAATCTTTGAGCATTGAAGTGGAATGATACAAATGTAGCAACTTTGGACACATGGCCAAAGATTGTAGAATGGCAGTCCCTCATAGAGAACCACAACAAAAAACCAATAGTCACAGAAAATAAATTTAGAAAAGGACATGGATAAGAAAGCATAATCAATATAGGAATGAAGAATCCACACTTGCTCTACAAGATAAGAAGATGAAATGTGGTTGGTATGTTGATAGTGGTTGTTCAAAACACATGACAAGTGATAGAGATAGGTTTCTTACATTAAGAAATGAAAGAGATGGATTAGTCTCCTTTAGAAATGATGATTCAGCTAAAATCATTGGAAAATGCACAGTCATAATTGGGAACAAGAATACCAAGGAATAAAATGTTCTACTAGTATAAGATATGAAACATAATCTTATAGGTGGAGTCAAATGTGTGACCAAGGTCATAAAGTTACTTTTGAATTTTTTTTTGGAAAGCATCAACGTCACAATTGATGAAACATGTAGACAAGAATTAAGGGAAGAAAATGAATCAATGGAACAACTTTATGACGAAGAAGAAGAAGATGAAAAAGAAGTAGAAGGGGAAGATTAAGAGGATCTAACAGAAGAAGAAGATAAAGTTCAGCAAGTGCCTCCAAAGACACCTCGCAGACGAGTACAAAAGAATCATCATTCAAATCAGATTATCAGAAACAAAGATGCAGGAGTTGAGACTAAAGAAGAATCTATTCACTAGAACAAAAACACCTATCACTCTCATCTACGATTGAACCAACCTATTTTGAAGAGGCCAACAAGGAAGAATTTTGGAATAAGTCCATGGATGAAGAATTGTATCAAATAGAGAAAAATGACACTTGGAATTGGTTCCAAGACCAAGGATAAGAATGTGATTGACACAAAGTGGGTATACAAGAATAAATTGAATGAAGATGGACATGCTACAAGGAACAGAGTTAGATTGGTATGTAAAGGATATGCACAAGTTGAAGGAATTGACTTTGAAGAGACATTTTCCCAATTGCTAGAATGGAAGAAATTAGATTGCTTTTAGCTTATGCATGCTCCAAAAATATTAAACTGTATCAGCTGGACGTAAAATCAACTTTTCTGAATGGGGAACTTGAAGAAGAAGTCTACATTGAACAACCAAAAGGATTTCAGTTGTCAGAGAACAAAGATTATGTGTGTAAATTAAATAATGCCTTGTATGGCCTAAAACAAACTCCTAGAGCATGGTACTCTAGACTAGATAAATATCTACAGTAGGCAAGGTTCAAAAAAGGAAGTGCAGACAACAACCTCTACAGCAAGGTAACTCAATATAGTATTTTATTAATTGAAGTTTATGTTGATGATATTATTTTTGGAAGCACTGATGACAGGTTAAGACAAAACTTTGCAAAGGACATGCATAATGCATTTGAAATGTCAATACTTGGAGAACTATCCTTCTTTCTGGGTCTTCAGATATGTCAAAGAAACCAAGGAATATTTATTTCTCAAACCAAGTATATCAAAGAAATGCTAAAGAGGTTCGGAATGGAAGATTTCAAACCAGTTATCACTCCCATGCAAACCAGTTGCAAGTTGAGAAAAGACGATGATTCAAAGTCTAAATATCAGAGGCAATACAGGTCAATAACTGGTAGCCTACTATATGTGACAATATCCAGACTAGATGTAATCCATGCAGTTGGACATGTGGCACAATTTCAAGCAGCACCAAAGGAATCACATGTATTAGAAATGAAGAGGATTTTCAGATATCTCAAAGGAACATAAGAGTTTGGATTATGGTATCCAAAAGGAAAGGATATATCACTTATTTCCTACACAGATGAAGATTGGGTAGGTTGAATTAATGACCAACGAAGCACTAGTGGAGCATCATTCTACTTGGGTGAGTGTTTAGTATCATGGCTAAGTAAGAAACAATCATCAATATCTTTATCTACAGCTGAGGCAGATTATATTGCAACATCAACATGTTGTACACAAGTTCTATGGATGAAACAAACTCTGACAGATATACAGGTTGAGTATGATGAGCCCATTCGAATCTATTGTGATAATACAAGCACCATTAGTATCTCAAAGAACCTAATGATGCACTCCAAGATGAAGCACATTACAATCAAGTATCACTTTATATGGGAACATGTTGCATAAAAGAACATCAGAGTTGAATATGTGGGAAAAAAAGAACAAGTGGTAGAAATATTTTCAAAACCACTTCCATAGGAAGCCTATGAGTATCTTCGCCAGAGACTTAGAGTTATTTATACTCCAAAATGAATCCTTTTGAATTCTTATCTTATATTTCTTATATGTACACGAGGAAGCACCATAAAGAGGATAGTTCAGGTTGGGAGATCAAATTAGTCAGTTAGGGGGATCAACGTCGAATAGAAAGATACCTTTTCCATTGATGAAAAAGGTGGAGAGATTTATCAGATGCAGAGGATAGAGACATGGTTCCAAGGGGAGCATTGGTCACATAGATGCAAGCATGGTTCTAGGGGGAGCATGAGTGATATGATTTCAATATTTCATCAGAGTGTTTTCATCAATGCCAAAGAGGTAGGTTGTTGATTAATTGGGTTGGTTGTTATTGATGTAAACCCTTGAAGAAAGTCTAGTAGTGAATTATGGTAGCACAAAGGTTTGGGTAATGGACCCATGTTTGTTTGATCTATAATGGTATGAGTTTTGATATATTTGCAGGTAGGACTATTCGTTATGGATAGTACATGTCATACCATTTCTGGTGGTATGTGGAACGTCACATAAATCCTCCCGGTTTGAGATTTATGGCCTTACAAATTTGGAGGACCCTCATATGTTGGCTTGAAGCCCCAAAAGGTCAAAAAAGTCAAAGTTCTTGCAAAGAATAAATTATTTAAATAATAAAGTGAAGTGACAAAGTCAAAAAGGATTATTTAAATAATAAAGCGAAGTGACAAAGTCAAAGAGGATTATTTAAATAATAAAATGAAGTGACAAAGTCAAAGAGAATTATTTAAATAATAAAGTGAAGTGACAAAGTCAAAGAGGATTATTTAAATAATAAAGTAAATGGAGAACTTTCTAATTATGGAAAGTGGTTAGAAGTGGGTTAGCCCTAAATAAGGAAATTGGGTTAAGATAGTTAAAAGGTAACCCCTTGAGGCAGCTACATGAAAGTATAAATAAGAGGCAAGACTCTCTCATTTTAATCACACTTGAGCATATTGAATATCTATAGGCGACTAAGGTAACCAAAAGATATCTAAGCCAGATTTCAAAGGAAAGGTGAAGTAAATAAGGTCGAAATTCAAGGGAGGATAAATTATTTTGATGATGCTTTCTAAGGTATGTTATTTACAGGAAATATCACCATTTTTGCAATAACATTTTTTTTAGAATGATTCAGACCATGAAATTGGGAGAACAATGAGAAAACATATCCAAGTAGCTGTTGCACAAATTTCATCTCGTGGGTCGTATTTTTAGAGTTACTCTCCATGGAAAATATGGTTTGAGGCTAGTCCTGAAACTAGTCTAAAACAGGTGTTTTGGGTAAAAACGTCATAACTTATTCATAATAGATCCAAATTTTGTAATACCAAATGTGTTGGCTATATTACAGTCTTTAGTATTCTGTGTGAAATTTTCATATCCATACAACAAATATTCCATGCGGGACACGCGCTACAAGTTCACTCTCTAGAATAAGCCAAAATTCAACAAGGTATGCCATTTTTGCTATAAATCCTTTTCTGAGAGGTTCCAAGTAGTGACAGTTGGAGGAATTGCATAAAACACACTAAATAACATTGTCTACTATTTTAAAATATTTATTCATTACAGGTACATAGTTATGATTATTTCAAGTTAGGGTTGTCAACTAATTCAAAACTAGTCATGTGAGACTAAAGTAAAGTTTGATGAAAATGATAGTCTCTTGTTGTTAAAGTTAACAAAGGTTTGCAGACTGAGGTACAGGTTTTTGCATGTTTGATGCACTTTTTTATGGTACAATTTCATTATAAGTTGTTTGGTATAGGTTGGTGCATGGTTGATGCACTTTTTTATGGTACAGGTTGATTACAGGTTGAGGTATAGGTTGATGCATGGTTGACACATGGTTCATGTTATTGGTACAAGTTGTTTGGTGTAGATTTATTGGTATAGGTTTACAACATTATATATCACAGTGATAGTGTGATAGTGGTTCCATCATTCTACTTATACATCAGGGTGGTTGGACAGGGCAAGGACATGTGGTTGTAGCTGGAGAACATAGGGGGTTGTAGCCTCCTTCTGGTTGTAGCCAAAGAATTGGGGAGTTGGATATTCCCTCAATTTGTAGCCTGAGAAACTAGGGGGTTGGATTCTCCTTCCAGTTGCAACTGGAAAACAAAGGAAGTTGGTGCTTCCAATGAGTGTAATTCTTCAACACATATAAGAAAAAGAATTTTGTGGCTTTCTCCATCTTTGGATTTCCACGTAAAAACACTGGTGTACTATGTATGTGTATGATTGTTCATTTTTTCATTCTTTATTTACTTTGCAAATATTGGATGATAATTATACATTGATATAACACTTTCATTATATGGTTAAAAGGAATTAGATTTCTCTATTACTGATTCACCACCCCCCCCCTCTTAGTAATCCAACAAGTAGTTGTGATTTATATGAAAAATGTTCTTTCAAATTGTTATTGTACTTAATGACACGTGTTTTACTTGAAATTTAATATATTATATTATGTTATGTTGTAACGTGTTATTTTCTTGTGTCATGATCTCATGTAGATGGTTGTCATTGAAATAAATCCTTGAAGATGATATAAAGTATTGGGAGAGAGAAATTCCTCGTCTAATGTGTGAAATGAAAAAGTATATACCTCCAACATTTTTCAATGCACAAGAACACTACCTCATACACAAAGTTGAGGAGCTTAAAATTTGTGGACCTATTCACACAAGGTCAATGTGGATGGTGGAGAGGCACTCGAAATCATTAAAGGCATTGGTTAAACAAAGAGCACATCTTGAGGGTTTGATGGTGGAGGGATATATGGTATATCAATCCATGGTGTATATTAGTCAGTATCTTCCTAAATTAGCAGCGCCAACTATGCATGAAGTGTATCACATTTGGGATGTGAACTCCATCAAAAAATTTGAAGATCATGAGCACCTGTTGGGGAAAGGTAGAATGAAAAAAATGAGAGGTAATATATTAATAATTGTGGAGATTTATATTAATAATACATATAAAGTTTCATTTTTTTTTGTATATGATCATACTCATTAATATATTAATATATGTTCTTTCATAAATTATTAATATTTACAACCTGCATGGACATTATAACTAATATTTAATATTGGTGAATTATGATTTTTTGATTCAGTTGCTCAAGAGTGGGATGCACTACATTTATACATTGCAAACAATCTTGATTGGATGAATGTATGGATTGAAAGATGTAAACAACATAATGGAGGTAGTTTATCATGGAAATGACTATCTGAATTGGTTAGAGAAGTTCGTCGTAACAAAGATGCCAATGCTAGGCAAAGGGAAATTGATTTAGAGTATGGTTTGAAAGATGGACATGGAAGAAAATTCACCCATTTTATTAAGTTATTTTATATTATATTAATGTGACTACATGTGTACTGTATTTTTCATATAATTTCCATGTTATATAAATATATATGTTAATTTATTAATTGATAGTGCATCTTTTACATATCTGGCATATTGCAGTTGAAACACCACAAGGCTATGTGGTGCAATGGTTGTAAATTTCGCATCAAACATTTGGACGAAACTAGGAAAACTTCTGATAACGGTATAACTACAGTATTCCAAGTCACTAGTGTTTCCTCTAGGAGTGGCATGCATCCCTAAGAATATGAAAATAGATACTATGGTTATTTAAATGATATACTTGAGTGTGAATTTAATTCCTTCAAATTATTTATGTTTGATGTCAAATGGTATAGGTTACAAATGCATGGACATGATGAGGAAAGAATTGTTATTCAACATGCAAATGGATTTCCAATGATTAAACCAACAATGTTTGAAAGAGGACATTATCTCTATGTTTTTTCAAGCCAATGTGAACAAGTATTTTACTCAAATGTTCCAGGTGAGAGGGATTGGTCATTTTTTGTTAGATATGATCCAAGAGGAAGGCCAGTTAAGTATACTCATTTAAAGGAAGAAGATGATATTGAAGATCAAGAAGATGATTCTTGAGATCAAACAGAGCCAAAATATCATGTAGGGTCCATAGATGAAGAAGATGAAGAAGATCATGATCCAGATGTAGGAGACAAAATTGCAATTCTTGATGATGATGTCGATGAAAATATGCTCGAAAATGACATTGATGACGATGATGATATCGTCAATCCTTTCAACACCATTTCTGAACCGGATGATGATAAATATGTCGAGTTCAATTAAGAAGATCAAGATACAGAATAAGGATGATTACACATATGTTGAGTTGGATTAGGTACGTGACTATATATTTTAATTTGTATGAATTATTCTCTTAAAATAATTTTCTTATAATGTCATGGGTTAATTACATGTTTTTAAGTTTTATGCAACATTTTTATATCCTATGTTATATGTTGTTGTTTAATTATTATGTGAAACCTGAAAATACTAAAGTACGTGGTAAACTAAAAATATCATTTGCAAACACATAATTTCATTTACCTTCATTAATTTTTGTTTTTGTAGTTTTTATGCATGAATATTACTAGGACGTTGCTTTCAATTATTTTATATTTTATAGATTGGGTATTGGGGATCAATTGAGAGTGATGTGAGGGGGAGGGGAGGGGCCATACGAGCTTCCACCTTCATGTGGTTGGCCTTGTTCAGTAGAAGATAAATTATTCTTGAAACCAAGAGAAGCTCTTTCACTTTTGTAACATCATGATCGTAGATGTCATCAATATTGTTGTCATAGTATTTCATCAACGAAGTTTTGATGAACATGTTTGTCATTTCTATAGAATTTTCGTTGAAACTGTGATGAAAAATCCATTTTTTTCTGTATGTACTAAAATTTGAAATGGATAGACTATTCACATGTCCTAACGATATGGGAGGGTTTTTGGACTCAAATTTGACTCACACAACCACTCAAATTTTCATCAGCCTTTATTCATTTTTCTTTCAAGTTCTACATTAATGTATATACAATGTAATATTCCAGATATAAAAATTATGCACAACAAAAATAAAATGCTTGAAATGGCAGATAAACAATAATATAACCAGAATAACACCACAATAAAACTGAAATGATATCAGAATAACACCAGAAAGAGAACTTTGATTCTGAGAGCAATGTTCACTTGCCTCTTTGAGGGTGAAACCTACAGTCAAGCAGAGCTCTATTACAATAATAACCAAACTAGGGTTCTCATGCCCTCGAATCCTATTTATTCTAAATATGTCTATCAAAAGAACCATCTAGAGGAAGATCCTTCTAGAAGCGGAAGCTTCTATTAGGTCTTCTTACATTCAACTTATTCTACCTTATTGCAAGTCCTTATTAATATTGACCTTTATTACATCCGAATATATTTTTATATCTACTTGAGGGGTTAGGTCCCTAACATTTCCTCCCCCTTAAAAACAACATTGTCCTAAAGGCTTGAGATGTGGAAATTGTTGTAGAATGGTAGTTGGTTCCCAAGTGGCATCTGTTGGAGTTGTATATTTCAACTGGACAAACACTTCCTTGATGGTTGGTTGATGAAGGTAATACTCACACTGGTCCAAAAATGCTTGTGGTTGCAACCAAATAGATCCTTGTTCATCCAACTCGGGAAGGTTGTTTTGACTTTGGAACTTAGTTCCAATCACCTTCTTTAAGAATGAAACATGAAAAACAGGATGTAGCTTAGATTGACTGGGAAAATCTAACTGATAGGCCACCTATCCCACATGCTTGAGAACGGTATAAGGAACATAAAATTTGGGCGTCAGCTTCTGAAAATGATCAGCCTTAAGGGAATTTTGATTGTAAGGTTGTAGTCGAAGAAACACCTGATCCTCTTTTTCAAATTGATGTTTAGAGTGACCTTGATCTTCTTATTGCTTCATGCAATTCTAGGCCATGAACAAATTCTCTTTGAGGGGACTGAGAATATCCTCTCAAACTGTAAGTGTTTGGTCAACCGCCTGGACCTTCGAGACACCTGGTAAATATGAGAGAACTAAAGGTGGATTTTTTCCATATACCACTTCAAAAGGAGTGATGAGGGTAGTTGTATGGTATGATGTTTTGTACCACCATTCAACTAGGGGTAACCATTGAGCCCACTGATTTGTCTTTTCCGATGCAAAACACCTCAAATATGTTTCCAAACACTTGCTGACAACTTCAGTTTTACCATCAGTTTTGGGATGATAAGTTGTGTTGAGATGCAATTCGGTGCCTTGTATCTTGAACAGTTCTTGCCAAAAATTGTTGGTGAAATTTGGGTCGCAATCAGAAACAATTGAATGTGGCATGCCATGAATCTTGAAGACTTGATCCATGAAAAGTTGAGCCACAGTGGATGTTGTAAATGGGTATTGAAGAGCACAAAAATGAGCATACTTGGAAAGGATATCCACTACCACCATGATGACTGATTTATTTCCCAATTTAGGTAAGCCTGTAATAAAACCCATAGAGATATCCCTCCAAATAGCAGGTGGAATCAGAAGTGGTTGTAGTGTGCCAGGAGATTTGATTGTTTCACCCTTGTTGCGTTGACACACATCACATTAAGCTACAAAATTAGGAACGTCTTGTTTCATACCATCCCATAAAAAGACCGTTTGACCCTATTATAGGTTTTGGTAAACCTGTGTTAAGAGACAAATATCAATATAGCATATAAAAACCTCAGAAAAAGTACTCAATGCCTTCAAAAAGAGATAATTTCAGATAATAACCCTCTTCAAGGGGGCAAACTCCTTTTACCCCACTTAGATGTTCAAGTACAAGATGATTCAGAAATGAAAATGTCTCCTTGGTATATATAGGAGACTAGGAGGTATAATTACAACTAATGGCCTAAAGCTGACATAAATAACATTAATAATATAATATGCCCCAATTAAGGGGTAATGAGCCAATATTAGGGCTTAACATGCCCCTCCCCTTGAGACAAGTGTTTTCCGCAAAGCTTGAGTAAATCTGGATGCTTCTATATAAAAGACTTCTCTTCCCAAGTGGAATCTTCAGTCGGTAGTTTCCTCCATTTAATGAGATACTCTGAAATGGATCTATTCCTCAGCTAGATAATTCTTGTGTCAGTGATGGCTTCAGGCTCCAATATGATTTTTCCTTCCTCGTCAAGTTCTGG
>SNQJ01S0126353.1:0-14743 GCA_010110895.2 Picea sitchensis
AAAAAAAAAAAAAAAAACTTAAAGTCATCGTCGCAATATCGACGAAAGTTCATTGGAAAATTTTTTACTATTTTACCAAAACCGTCGCTATAGCGACGAACTTTCGTCGCAATTTGCCACGAATTTTCGTCGCACATACAGCATCTGCGTTGTAAAAAATTTTTTGAGATATCGTTTCGTCGATATTACCATGGATTTTCATTGCAAGTTGTGATGGTTTTGCGTTGCACATTCATCATTTGCATCGTAAGTTATTGGCTTAGCATAAATTTTAGTCCCAATTACGACGAATTTTCATTGTAATTGCAACGATGCATAGGGTTAAACGATCTTGAAGGTGGTGACATGTGGAGAGATAATTTTTTCGATGTTTCTACGCACACCTGGATCGTGGATATAGCGACAAAATTATTCCAACGAAAAAAAATCTCGGCTTTCGTGGAAATTGCGATGGATAAGTGTGGCAATATCAACGAAAAACCGTCGCAAATTTGGTCATATGTACTAGTGAGCAAAGGGGGGATTTGGTGGTCTAGAATTCCTATGGAACCCGAATAAAATCAAAGTGGAACTGATAAACCAGTCAAGAAGGACAATAACCATATCTTATAAGATAACAAGGTCGATGGATCAAGGAACAATCTCATAGGTCTATGGTCCCCAATATCCGAGGGGAAAGAGAGAGTTCATAAGGGATATTCAGGCAATATGTTTGAGCTTGAATGATCAACCTTGGATTGTAGGGGGGATTTCAATATGATAACCTCCCTAGAAGACAAGAAAGGTGGCATCAGGTGTCTTATCCCAGAGGACCAATCTTTTAAGGAACTTGTTGACCAACTTAAGCTAATAGATATAATCCCTTCAAATGGAAGATACACTTGGAGTAACAGGAGAGGAGGGAGACATCACATAGACGAAAGACTAGATAGATTTCTGGTCTCAGAATCCTTGTTCCAAAATAAGAAAGTGCTAGGTGGGGAGATCAAACCTATATATGGTTTGTACCATTGGCCAATTTCGCTAAGATGGTTGGATGGGATAGATTTTCGCCCAAAGCCCTTCATATTTGAAAATTTATGGCCCAGGAACCCAGAATTCATGAAAAAGGTGAAGGAATGGTGGGGGGGAGACTCAACAGGTGTATGGAACAAAAATGTATTAGTTCCAGAAGAGGTTGAAACATATAAGAATGAGGCTCAAGAAGTGGAACCAAGAGGTCTTTGGGAATATCCAAGTGGAAAAATGAGAGTTGGAGAGGAATATGGAGCAATTGAAATGAGAAAATCAGGAAGGACTCGATCCAGAGAGACAATAGCAGGAAGCGACCTTGAGAGAGGAATTGGATGAAAGGGACAAATAAAAGGAAATCATGCTCTGTTAGAAATCCAAGATTCTTAGGCTTCAAGAGGGAGACAAGAATACCAAATTATTCCATAACTCTCTCCTCCAACACTGAAATCATAACTGGATACATTCCATGAAAATAGAAGCAAGAGAGATAGTCGAAAAGCATGAATATATAGAGAAGAACCTCAAGGATCATTTCAACTCATTGCTCTCAGAGCCTTCTCAAGACCAACAGGCTTCCACTGATCTAATCTTACAATCTATTCCAAAACTAGTCTCGAAAGATCACAACAGAAGTATGATGAGGGAAGTGACCTTGTCGGAGGTGGAAGAAATGGTGAAGGAAATGTCGCATGGAAAGGCCACAGGTCCATATGGCTTCACAGTTGATTTATTTCAAATTTGTTGGAGAATTATCGGAAAAGACTTGTGGGAAGTGGTGGAGGAAGCTAGAACCTCCCGATAAATTCTTCAGGCTTTCAATGCCACCTTCATAGCCTTTATCCCCAAGGAAAAGGAAGCTAAAACTGCAGATAAGTATTGTCCCATTTATTTATGAAATGTTGTTTAAAAAATTATAACCAATATCATAGAAAAAGTACTAAAACCCATCCTTTAGGAAATCATCTCACCTGAGCAAGGGGCTTTCATTAAAGGGAGACAAATATTGGATGGTATTGTAGTCGCTCATGAAACCATACACTCCTTGTTGTCTAGCAAAAAACTAGGGATGCTTCTTAAGTTATACTTATCCAAATCCTATGACAAAATCAATTGGAACTTCCTAAAATCCATGCTGGAGGCCTTTGGCTTCAACCCCTCCTTGATAAATTGGATCATTTCCCTTTCTTCCATGGTCTTCTTTTCTATTCTGGTAAATGGTTCCCCCTCTCCAACCTTTAATGCTTCCCGAGGTATAAGACAAGGAGATCCTCTTTCTCCTTACCTCTTCATTATCCTCATGGAAGGCTTAGGTATATTCCTAAAGCATTCTCAAAGAGAAGGCTTACTAAAAGAGATGGAAATTGCCCCTCGGATAGAGTCGTTAATGTACCTACAATTTTTCGATGACACCCTCCTCCTTGGGAAGCCTACAATTCGAGAAGGCAGAGCCAATAATAAATCCCTAGATATCTTCATGCCGGCTTCAGTAATGCAACTCAACTTGGAAAAATCTCACATCTTTTTCTTTAACGCCCTATCTCTCTTAGAGAGGAAAATATACAGAATTTTAGGTTTCCAAATATCCTCCTTGCCTTCACACTACTTAGGGGCACCGCTTCTAGAAAAAGCAAAAACATATCTGGGGTGGCAAGACCTCCTAACCAAACTGGAGAATCGGCTAAACTGTTAGACCCACAGATTCCTCACTTTGCCTGGTAGAATCCTTCTTATCAATTCAGTCCTAATGGTGATGTCGGTTTATTTGTTCTCTGTGCTGGCAGCACCCGATTACATCTATCATAAAATTAGATCTTTCTAGAGAAACTTCCTATGGGGAGGTCTAAAAAGAGAAATAAAATGATCCCTTGTGGCCTGGGAAAAACTGTGTATTCCAAAGGCTCAAGGTGGTTTAGGGCTAAAAGATCCCCAAAAGTTTAGTCAGGCCTTAGCTGCAAAAATATTTTGGAGATGGATCAAAAACCCAATAGTGCTATGGGCCATGGTTTGGTAGGGGAAATATTCCAATGACATATCCCCTCGATATTGGATTCGGCTGGAAGGAGAAAGCTTGGGATCGCTAATCTAGAACTACGCTTGGAAAAATAGAGAACCGGTCCAAAAGCAGAGCTTCTGGGAACTGCATGATGGCCAATCAGCCCTTTTTTTGGAATATGCTTGGGAGAAAAGGCCAGCTCTAAGTTCATATGATCGACTCCAGACCATCAAAGAAAATATGCTAAGGGATAGAAAAATGAAAGTCGCCCAATACTGGGAAGATCACCCACAGCAAGGCATGGGGGGTTCAAAATCTTGGATCCCATCAGAAAATTGGCCAATAGACTGGAATGATTCCCCAATGTTGGTCATGATGGGGGTGATAAAAGATTACCTTCCCCAATGTTGGTCATGATGGGGGTGATAAAAGATTACCCCCAACAAGAAGGGTATGGATATCATCATATATGGGGAAAAAGGGGATGGAAACTCCACACCCGCTCCACACCAAGGAAGCCTACCTAAGAAGCCATGGGTCTGGGAATTAGATCTGAAATGTCGATATGGTCCAAGGTTTGGAACCCTCATATATAGTCGAAAGTGGCCACATTTCTTTGTATAGTGATGAACAAAAGAGCTCTAATGTGGGACAGGGTGGTAAAGAGAGGGACCACAGGTCCACCAATCTATCTTCTTTGTAATCAGGAAGAAAAAACCCTTAACCATATTATGAAACTGTGTCTGCTGGATTCATAGATATGGGACAAAGGGGTGATTCTATTTAGAAGATCGGACAAGAACTGACAAGACATCCCAATGACAATTTCAAACTGGAAAACAGTCCCATACTAGAATCCAATTATGAACCATGCATGGACACTTTTTCCCAGCCTCCTCCCCTAGAACATCTGGAAGACCGAGAACATAAGAATATTTAGGAACCAGGCCCCGTCTCTGGACCTGCTATGGAAAGGGATTTTAACCAACATCCAGGATACCATCGCCCAAATCCCCTGGAAACCTGAAGACTTCTCAGCTACATGTAATGAGGAGTATTTGTTAGCCATATGGATCCCAATAGAAGGAAACCCGCAAGACCCCTTAGAGAACAATCCAATCTAGCAGAAAATGGGGGGAGAGACTTGGGTGCCCCCCCCCCCCCTCTAGGCTTCCTGAAACTAAATTTTGACAGGGCATCTAAGGTGAACCTAGGCTTGGGAGGGGCCCAAGGAGAGATATAATCCTATATACAGTCTGCATGGGACAGAATACCAACAATGGGGTGGAATTGGAGGGATTATTGGTAGGATTGCAATGGGAAAAGCTTCAGGGATACACAGCGATAGAAGCGAAAGGCGATTCCAAACTACTACTTTTGGCTCTGGGAAAACTCATTAATGGAACCCCGGCTGAAAAATTCTCAAACCATTGGAGGTTGGCAATGGTTCTTATAGAGGTGGCAGAGACAATCTAAGGTGCATCAGATATTATCCCAAGCCACTTTAGGAGGCGGGCCAATGCAATCGTGGACTACCTTGCAAACGTGGTGGTGGATCAGGACCAACGGTAATCCCAATGGAATTGGAGAGACGTGGGTACGAGAGAATTCAGGGAAAACCTGACACGCCTTAACCATCTTGACACCCAAAGTCGTGATAGAACAAATGGCGATGGACATGCCTCGAGTGGGTTGTCAAAAACCTAGGTGTAACCATGACCCACTCGGATAGTCGGACTCAAGTCTTTTCAACAACAGGGGGGTAAGGACCGGCACCCTACCTTCCATCATGGGAATTCAAGGGAGACAACTATGAAACAACAACATAATAAACCAATATTGAGTGTGAGGATGATCGATGGGGGAATATCGATTGATTCATACCTAGCCACTCCAGAAGACATTATGGGAAGAAGGGATCGGCCCAAACCCATAGGATCTGGAGAAACGGGGGAAATAATGGAAGGAAAGGGAGAAAGGACAAGGAAAAATCAATAAAGGATAAGAACCAAGGTAATAAGAAGAGGTGTTTATTCAATCCCTAGGAAGAGGCAATTCCTTACTAGAAACACATTGAGTGGAAGCGTTGGATTCACCATTGCGGTCAGAATCAGCTCACGGAGAGGATGAAGGTGTGTGGGGGGAGATATAGCCCATAGACTGGTTCCATCCAGTTGTCCAGGGTGAAAAATTGATCCATATGGATATCAGTGGCCACCCACCTTTTCCAACTGGCTCAAAACAGTTTTCTGACGATTTTGGCAATTTACTATTTTTAGCAATTTTAACTTTCGGCGCCATTTTGAGGGCCTAAATGAAAGTTTTTTGAGATAGATCTCCTTAATGATAGTCGAAGTAATTATTTATCCCCCGATGATACCTTTCCAATGGGCTATCACACACTTAAAACGGAGATCGTATACAAAAGTTACGACCCCAGGAAGTTGATGTACTAACTTACCCAAATGGGGCCCACATGACTTTTGGTGCTTCATCTCCTAGGGTTAGGTTTTTGGATGTCTAGGGTTTTTGGAATTATTGTTTATTGTAAAAAGGCCTTCAGATCCTCATTGTAATCTTCTTCTTGCAAATGCATGCAGTCGTCACATATGTTCTTAGAGATAAGCCGCCACCATTCCAGCAAGCTTGTTTCCACTGTATTTTATAGTTTCAACTTATTTCGTTATTGAATAGAAAACCAGTTTTATTGTATCTATGTTATTTTGTGTTAAGAACCTGTTAATAATATGTATTCATTTCATTATTCTCATAAAATCTAGATCAGTGGTATCAGAGAAGTCTTCTCCTTGCTGTCTTAATGCATGTCCCCAACGAGGTGGGAGTACAAAGAGTTGGGTCTCGAGCTTGTTTATCTTGAGGATAGAAGCTCTCGCACACCCAAGTGACCTCTCATGGCAGGAGAAAAGAAATATTGCGGGACAAGAGATCCTTTCAAACTGTTGATTGAGGAAGTGCTCATGCAACAGGGGAATGAGATGATGGATAGTTTTGGGCAAATCCTTCGGCGACTACCAACAGGCGATGCATCTTCTTCGAACGGAGGCGCCGCCTCCTTCAAGGTA
Source organism: Picea sitchensis (assembly GCA_010110895.2). Classification (NCBI taxonomy): domain Eukaryota; kingdom Viridiplantae; phylum Streptophyta; class Pinopsida; order Pinales; family Pinaceae; genus Picea; species Picea sitchensis. The sequence continues at coordinate 6,091 of SNQJ01S0126353.1, forward strand.
CAAATAAACTTCAATATTCCTATATTTGAATGTCATATAGATGCATATGTTGTAGACAAGTGGTTGAATCTACTAGAAGGGTATTTTATGTCCATAACTTTTCGAATAGAGAAAAGATTACTTTTGCGCTCCTCAAAGTCGTTCCCCATGTCAAAGATTGGTGGGAAACTTTCTGTGAGCAAAAGGAAATAGAGGAAACCTCATTATTTTCAGTCATGACCACCTAGGAATCCTTCGGGGATGCTATTAAGGAACAATACTACCCTGTCGAAAGTTATGACGATCTGTATGCCAAATGGACCACACTGCGGTAAGAAAGAGACCAAGCAGTGTCAGATTTCACAAATATCTTCCTTACCTTGTGCACCAAGCTGGGTATCAAATATTCAGAGCGAAATCTGGTTCTCAAGTATCACGATGCTCTACATAGATACATCCAGACCGAAATGGAAATTATGGACATCTCATCCAGACCGAAATGGAATTTGTGGAGACACTGTCAGATACTGCCTGTAAGTACCCTACTTATGACAAAGAAATGTACTCCATTGTGCAAGCCTACCGCCAATGGAGACATTACATTCTTGGGAAGGAGACACTCATCCACATTGATCATAAGCCACTGTAGTTCATGAAGACACAGGGAAAATTATAGAATGACCGCCATCAAAAGTGGTCCACATACTTGCAGTGATTCCACCTCAACATCAAGTATAAAACAGGAAGCACCAATTGCATCACGGATTGCCTCAGCAGACCGTTAGTCACGGAACTCACCACGGTGCTATACTCTTGCAGCCATGAGACATCTGGATGGCCCCAACTCTATGAGATAGACCCTGACTTCCCCACCACCTACCAAATGTTGGGTGCAAACGCAGTTGTCGATAATTTTCATCTTCAAGATGGGTTGTTGTGTTGTCTGGGCCATCTCTGTGTTCCATCAAGTGAGCGAGTGAAGTTGATCTGTGAATCCCACTACATTCAGGTGGTAGGACACTTCAACGTCGAAAAGACAGTGGATATGCTCCAGAAACATTTCTACTGGCTGAAACTTCGACAGGAGGTCAGCAAGTATATAAGGTCCTGCATTGCCTGCGTTATTGCCAAACCAACCACTAAGAAACAGGGCCTGTACACCCCTCTTCCAACTCATGACAGGCCATGGGAATCCATCTCAATGGATTACATGTCGGGCCTTCTGTCCACCAAGCAGGGAAATGACTGTGTTTTTGTGGTTGTTGATCGCTTTTCTAAGATGGCGATTATGGTTTCCTGCAAGAAGAGCATCACAGCAGAGGCCACTGCCAAGCTCTTCTTTGAATGAGTCTGGGTACATTTTGGAATCCCACAAACCATTGTCTCAGATCGGGATAGTCTATTTCTCAGCACATTCTGGTCAAGCCTCTGGTCACTGCTGGACACCAAGCTCACCAAATCCACGGCCTTCCAGCCCCAAACAGATGGCCAAACTGAGGTTGTAAATCAAATGATTGTGCATATCCTTCACATGTATAATTCAAATCACCCTCAAACATAGGGATGAGATCCTTCCCTATGTCCAGCATAGCTACAATCAAGCCCTGAATAGCTCAACCGGCCATAGCCCTTTTCAAGTGGGGTTGGGATTCCAACCATTAGGTCCCATAGATGTTGCACTTCCCATTGTGATCACCTCGACAGACTCATCTCCTGCTCCAACTGAAGCTGACAAAGCCACCCGGTTCATTGAGCAGATCCAGCACATCCACCAACAGGTTCAGGATATCCTACAAAAGTACAATGACAAGTACAAACAACGCCATGATCAACATCGGGTGCCACATAAGTTCCAAGTGGGTGACAAAGTTTGGTTGCACTTGCAGAAAGAACGCCTTACAAGACCCCATCGGAAGCTTCACCCACTCCATTATGGGTCGTACACTATCACCAAGGCCATGGGGGATAATTCTTTTGAGCTCAGCATTCCTCCTTTCCTTGGCATGCACCCAGTGTTCAATGTGGATCTCCTTCGCCCTTATTTCCCACCATTATTGGACACCTCAGAAGTAGCAGAAGAGCTGACACCAACAGAGCTCAACCCAGACTGCATACAACAAGCATCCAATGATCATATTATGGACACACATAGCAAGGGCACTCAACAACAAAGGATCCAACTTTATCGAGTCATCAAAGAAGGGTAGCTTCTGCACCAAGGCAAGTGGCTCACCCGGGGCCAAATTCAGAAGAAATTTCCTCATCTAATGGGGGACCTCAACGAAATGGAGACCATTTCTTCTTAAGGAGGGAGGATTGATCTAGGGATATCGGTGGCCACCCACCTTTTCCAACTGACTCAAAACAGTTTTTTGACAATTTTGACAATTTACTATTTTTAGCAGTTTTAACTTCCAGGGCCATTTTGAGGGCCTAAATGAAGGTTTTTTTGGATAGAGATCCTCAATGATAGTCAAAGGCATTATTGAGCCCACAAAATTAATCTCCTCGTCGATACCTTTTCAACGGGCTATCACACGCCTAAAACGGAGATCGTATGCAAAAGTTACGACGTCAGGAAGTTGATGTACTAACTTACCCAAACGGGGCCCACATGAATTTTGGCGCTTCATCTCCTAGGGCTAGGTTTTTGGATGTCTAGGGTTTTGGGAATTCTTGTTTATTGTAAAAAGGCCTTCAGAGCCTCATTTTAATCTTCTTCTTGTGAATGCTCGCAGTCATCACATCTCTTCTCAAAGATAAGTCGTCACCATTCCAGCAAGCTTGTTTCCGTTGCATTTTACAGTTTCATCTTATTCAGTTATTGAATAGAAAACCAGTTTTATTGTATCTCTGTTATTTTGTGTTAAGAACCTATTAATAATCTATATTCATTTTGTTCTGCTCATAAAATCCAGATCAAAGATTCTCCCAACACCCCCAAGGATTATCTGGGCCAGTTGGCCTCAAGAGAAGCCCGAGCAAACTCGGGAAAGGTGGATATTGGGCATCGCAGATCCACGGTGGAACAAAAGTCGACCCCTCCAACGCCCAAACCAATGAAATAGAAGAGAGATTGAGGGAACTCAAGTACCCCTCTGGTTATCAATTTTCGAGTGACCAGGGATGCTAAAGGGGCCAAGGAAAGATACCACAACCTCTGCTCAGCGGAGGAGAAGGATGGTGTTCAAGAGAAAGTCTGGAAGAAAAGGAAGAGCACATTGGATGATGAGATTCTGGAAGCAGCAAAGTATTGGGTCCCTGACCCAGGGAAATCTCTCACCGAGGAAACCAAATTCTTTCGGTTGGTTGAGGTGTACTAGATGACAAAGGCTATGGTGGCCCAAGCCTTGGTCCATCAGCAAGAAAAGTTGCGCGCCACCTGTCAGGCAATTTGGGTATTGAAGGTGAAATTCGAACTCTTCTACAAAGAGCAATTTGGCATTAGATTCCAGGAAAGGACAAAGACCACCACAAAATTGCAAAGGGAGGAAACTGAGGAAAACAAGGAGACAACCGGCACCATAACAAACCCGATAAAAGTGGACGAGGATGAGGAGAGGCTGGAATCCACTAGAAATGCGAGGCGTTGTCTGGAAATCGAGCAAGAGGCCCAACACAATCAAGCAATAATGTCGACCCTAGGTAGGCTCCTTAGCCAGGGGTAGCTTAGGAGGCAGCAAGTTAGGCTAATGTTGGGGCCCAAGTTTTCCTTTTTGCCTTTGAAGTCTTATGAAATACTCAATTCTCTGGATATTATTTTATGGCCTCTGTTATAATGCACTTCTTTATATTTTCGGGGTTGGTTTCCACTTAGTGGCAGCCCCTGATATCTGAAAAAATGACCGATTTATCATCTATGTTAGACTAATGGGTTAAGGTTCAGAGGCAGGAGGTCTGATTTCCAATTTTTGTGGAAGCCTCCAGAGATATCAGTATGTAAATTTTGTATATTCTAAATAGTAATATCATAGTTTCTTTTTTCTTAAACAAAAAGAGCAGAAGTAGGTCATGGTTACTCGAAATCCAGGAAGAGATTGTTGGATCTGCAAATTTGAGTCATTAATTATGTATAATCTAAGTGCTCCACTAGTTTTTCAGTGGGCTGGATCCATTTCTACGTTCGTAAATACAATTTTGAAGAGATTGTTGGATCTGCAAATTTGAGTAGTTAATTTTGTATCATCTAAGTGCTCCACGGATTTTTCAGTAAACTGGATCCATTTCTACGTTCGTAAATACAATTTAAACAACAAAAAATTGTGATTTCGTTGACATTTTCTTAGCTTCTACGTCATTACATCAACCACTAGGAAGACCTGATGTCACCGATTATTTTGAGTCAGAGTTCTCTGTTATATTTCTTGAACTTTGAATGCCCTGATTGGCCTCCGAATTTGATTCCCATACCTACGTAAGAATCCTATCACATTCACAAAAAAACTGTCGCGTTGGTTCGTACGCGAATGTAAATTTTACTTTGCATGTGCACACTTCCTGAAAAAAATTGTACATACTTCTGTTGTTGTTCATACCTCACACCTGGACGAAAATTCGCAATCGACTCATTTTTTGGCTTAATCAACTTATATTTATGGAGAATTTTTAGTTACCTTGTAGTATTTGTTATGCTTGGGGCTGGGTGGGGACCTCGGAAACAACCTATCCAACTAGATTTCAAAGGCTTATAAATTTTAAAGCTTTAATATTTGTAGTATTAATGTATTTCTTCTTTTTCATTCAATATTATTGGTATGTTTTTCAATATTAATTGTATGAAAAGGTGAAAAGGATTTTATTTTTATAGTATTTGTATGAAAATATTTTATTTTTTTAATTAAAAATGGTAAAATCAATCATAATTTAGTTATTATAAGTAGAAAAAAATTTATTCACTATTATTATTTATGAATATAAAGAAAACCACACTTCTTAAAATGATTTGATAATACTTTTCACACTTTTTAAAATGATTTGATAAGGTCATACATTTACATGATTTGATAAGGTCATGTAATTTAGTTATTATAAGTAGAAAAAAAATTATTCACTATTATTATTTATGAATATAAAGAAAACCACACTTCTTAAAATGATTTGATAATACTTTTCACACTTTTTAAAATGATTTGATAAGGTCATACATTTACATGATTTGATAAGGTCATGCATTTTAGTAACATTTACCTTTAGTCACATATACAAGATTAAATACTTTCAGTTTATCCTTTTATCTAGAAAATAAATTTATGTAACACAATAAAAAGATTTAAATATTTTAATTTATTTTTTTATATTAACACTTAATTAAATATAAAATTTTATTTAAAACATAGAATTAACATTTGAATTAATATATATTAATATAAGATATATATGAAATAAATAAATAAACACTTAAACATCATATAATCAAATAAAATTGTTTTATATTAATATTAATAAGTATATTAATTATTATTATTATTATTATTATTATTATTATTATTATTATTATTATTATTTAAGATGTGTGTCAATTGGTTTATTTTGAATGGTTTGGAGAAATGATTGTTATCCTATTCCAGTGTATTAAATATATTCTAAGATTCATAGTGGGTGTAAAAGTCTTAAGAGGTGTTAACTCATAAAATAGTCAACTAGCCATCTACATACAAATGGTTGCAAGGCACTAATAAACAAAAAAAACTATTATCTATCTATAAACTATAAATACTTAACTATAAGTCGAGCTCCCTAGTTTAAAAGATAAATCAACCTGCATTGTTCTCTAAAGAACGATCTTTTACAACCTACATCAGTTTTATGATGCATCGGTCATTGTTAAGGAAATTCTCGAAGTGACAGTCAAAAGAGTATAAGTCTTGTATATGTTATTAACGACAATGAATGGCCATGTTCATACAGAAAGTTGTTGTTTTATTTTAAAAAGGAGTTGGCATATATTGAAGCTTTCATATGTAAATAATGTTATAAGGTGGACTTTTGCATGTTAAAATTTGTTTTCATATGCAAGCTGCAAAGTGGGTTTTACAGTAGAAAAACTTTGGGTTATATTACAAGGTCCAACATGAAATCATACCCAAGCAACTTAACATAGCCTTGGATGATCACGAGGTATCGAGCTCTCATAAGTTATTTGGAAAGGTGATGTGATAAAGTTTAAATGTGAAAATTATTTTCAACACATTGCATATGGTTTTCGTATCCTGTGTTATTTTATTTAAACGTTCTCATTGGCATAAATATAGTGTCACATTGCATATGGTTTTAGTATCCCGTGCTATTTTCTTTAAGCTTTCGCATTGGCATAAATATAGTGTCACATCTCAAGGTTGACGATGAATGTGGTTTTAATGTCGAAAAGGGATAGTTGTTATATTTCAACCATCGTTTTATAAGCCATTTGACCATTGTTGATGTGGAATGTTGGGCTCATGATATCTTGCATATTTGGCACTTTGTATTGCGTTTTTATTGGATGAATTTGATAGTGGAATGGTGACTTGGAAAATGAATTAATGGTTTTTGGGACGTGAGTCTCATGCATTGAATGCATGGATGTGGGTTCTTTGTTGGGTTTACCACCTTGTAAATTTTGGAATTTTCATTTTGTTTCTTTTGGAATTGAGCTCTGGAGATGATTGTTGCTTGACCCTGGTCATTACTATTTCACGTTGAAACTCAGTGTTTTTGAAACAAACAACTACTAAAGGTATGTTTCTGTAGCTTATGCTTATCAAATGTGTTCATATTTGCAGTGATAATTTGGTAATATCTTTGTATGATTGTGAATGAACTTGTAGTTTTTTGTTGGACGATTTCTATAGTCTTTCGTACCTCCAGAAAATAATTATATTAATTTACTCTCATTATTGGTCTTGTTGTTTCATTTTCTTGCAAATAAATGAAAACTTGTTGAGTTTTGGTTCCTCGGGTTTTCTCCTTTGATATATTGAAATGCCAATATTGGTCACAAACTTTGTTATATTGACAGAGTCCCAACTACTGTCCATTACTCTTGTCTTCGGTTTGAGTTCCATTGTTACTCTACTTATAAAAACAGGTTTGCCACCTTGTTGCAAAAATGTTATATGTTTGAAGGAAACTTTGTGTCGTGTTTGTTATACTTTCTTCCTGAATTTGGGATTTACTAATTCGAACCCATGTTTGTTTTCCTCATTCATATTCTTCCTCGATGGATTTTGGTTAATCTGGTCAAAATCAATTTGTTTGGATATACGATCATCCAGCTTCAATCCATGCACAAAAAAAGAGAGGGGTTATCCTCCATTTTAACCCTAGTCTATGAACTTCCTCATAATGAATAATTATTCTCAAAATACAAATGGGTTTGGATCAAAAGCCTGACGCTCACCAAAATCGGTCTTTACAATAAGAATTTCAAATGGCCAATATTAGTTTGATTTCTGGTCTTGGTTAGAATTGAAAGAAAATGAGAAATATGTTCTATTAGAAAACATAAATGCTTATTGATGCATTCGACATGTTAGATATTTCATGGCTACACATGTATGTTGAGTTGCACACAGAAATATGTTTGTTTGGTTTTATTGACAAATGGAAATGGTTGTTGAAAGGTGATGTTTGATAAATAAAATTGTTTGGAATATTTTGGTCATACATGAGGGATTTATTTACACATGGGAATTATTTGAATTGGTTTAGTTTGAATTTGAATACCTTAAACCATTTTCTAGTTTTGAAGAATTATATAAATGGTTTGTTTGCTTGGGATTTAAAATTTCCCAAGACAAGTTCGAATCCTCACTATGAAATGTTTAAAATGGTGATTGAGTGTTTCATCTTACTGGTTATTCATATGTTGAGTTAAAGACACCTACATTCTATGATTGTTCCTAGTCTAGCCATTGCATTTCATTGTTTGGCAATTTTTGGAATCAACTCAGATATATTGTTAGAAGAAAATCAAATGGATTGATATACGTTCACAAACATTGGGCATAATTGTAGATGGTTTTGAATTTCGAAAACAAATGTGATGGTTTTGAAGATTACATATTTGGGTTTTATATCTACAAGATCGAACCCCTCATACTTTCACTTTTCATTAATGTAACACCCCTCCTAGCTAAGGACAACTACCCAGTCAACCGGTGAAATTTTTTTTTTGGTTTTAACCGTGTGTGCGCGCGTGTAGAAGAACAACCCTCTCTATCCTACATGACCACTCGAACCAACCGGACGCCAGTAAGACAAACAACATCAAGACGACAAGACAGATCATAGTGACAACCAGAAGCACAAGTCCCCGAACAGGAAGCGGGCAAATAATGGCTGTAGGTAGAGATGGACACGAGGGGTTAGACACAGTACTGTCACAGAATCGAAGGAATCCGTCAGTAGAGTCGCAGTAGTGGAACTGTGCCTTTAAACAGCCCGAGACTACTGATACGGCTCAGAGAGTGTCGCAAGAGTGGAACTGTGCCTTTAAACAGCCCGAGACTCTTGATACGGCACCGGATTCCTTCCACCGGATGACGCACAGGCGTACATACTAAGCTGCAAGGGGAGTCTATACCCCGCCCGACACAGACCGAATACGCAGTACAACACCAAGTCCTACGAGATCAGGGACGACACGACATCTACGGGAGACACAAGTCAGGAGGACTCAATCGACCCACCTCCA
>SNQJ01S0126358.1:0-26351 GCA_010110895.2 Picea sitchensis
CTAGCTTTATTGTTTAAGATCAGAGTTCTATTCTACTCTACTGTCACTTCCCTATATGCTGTTCTGTACATCAGATCTAAAGGAGTTTTTGCTTTAAAATTTAAAAGAGACTACTGTTTCCTTCTTACCCTAAAATTCTAACATGGTATCAGAGCGGGTTGTGTTCAGATCTCAGTTCCTTAAGTTCGTGAGCTCACACAGATCCATGGATAGCTTTCTAACAGATCTGAAGGCAAGTTAGAGGGAGCTTCAAACATTAAATGTTTGCAAGCCCAGCATCATGATTATTCTCCAAAGACTGAAGCTAGATCAATTAATGACTTCAGTAGCAAAGGAACCAACACTCAAGGTTGGTAGATTTCAGAAGGACTAATTATTTTACTAATATTAATGATAAAGATGACAGTAGCGACCAACAACAGTATACAGCATATCCACAGAAACTGACTTAAAGCTGAAAGGATTCTATTCTGAAAATGAAAAGTTTTGTTTATGTATTGTGTCAACCAGATGGTTTCTCAGAGTAGTTTACACAGTGATTTCTTCATTTCATTCTATCACCTTGTTTGACCTTTTGGTGTAGAAATGACTAGGCCTAACCTAGCTACACAGTAACAAACAATCACTAAACCCAAGTCTTGTAATCAAACTTAACATGGTTAAGCACTTGTCTGTGTTTAAGGTGACATGGGTGCCGTGGGTCCTCTTTGTTTTTCCTATCCCAAAGGCTCCTACTCACTTACCTTCTTTCGGTAGGGTTTGAGGTAAAGTGGGATGATGGGTATCATTAGGACTTTCTAATCTTTAAAGTTCACCCACCAATAGGATCTGTTGACAAGAATTGCAAACCTCGGGAGCCTACTTTGTCACTACCTGGAATCCACTTGTTAGTTTTGTTGTGCAACAGAGCTTCAGTTTGATTGAACTCTGCAGAAGAAGGTATCCTTGAGTTAGTTTGGTTTATCATTGGAATATCTATGCACAAATTATAAACATGGATTCTTAGGAGGAGAATACGTTTTTACAATGAAAAGGTCCTGAAATGGTTAAAACCCTTACCTTCACAATGGTTGTGTTTATGGCATCCAGCATCACCTGCATTCTCAAAATTCAGAACAGGGCTACTAAGATTGGCATCATGACTCCCATGGATAAGATCTTTTTGAAAACCCACCTGCTAGAGACTGCACTCTTTGGATGATGATGTGACTTCTCCTGTATCTTGTTTTAAACTCAAAGGCTGCAAATTTTTGTAACTTTATAAATTTGACTGCTTTTGCCTTTTTGATGTTTTAACCTACTTCAACAGCTCTTACTATAACAAAGGTACCTTGAAAAGTTGGGATGTTTATCTCTTTCAAGGAATATAAGTTAGAGTGTTGGATTATTGACATTGTTGATATCATAGAGTGGATCAGAATTGGCTTCCAGAAACTGGGTTGAGAACAAAGCCACCAGATCTGATTACAGTGCAAAGCTCACCTTAGGCTAAAGGGAAATAGTTGATCTATAACTCAGCAAACACCCAGTGGTCTTCTAGGCACAAGACAAAATCTTCACATTAAATAAATCATAGTAAAGCATAAAGTTAGTTTCATTTATGAAGCTATTTTTGCTTTCTGTACTCCTCCTTTGTTGTAAGTTATTTTACCTTGTTACCTTTGTCAAATCTGAAAGGGATCTTTTAAGCATTCTAAGACTTACAGAACATGTATCCCAAGTCAGAAACAAAAAAAGTCAGCCAAGATATAACCTTCCTTAAAGAAGTTATCTTCAAAAGATCTAAAAGTTTCAGATCGATGATGGAGCTAGATTTACGGTTCTAAATTTGAGGAGGAAAGAAGTTGATGATGTGAAATCTGGCAGAATTTTGGAGAGGAACTGTGCAGAACCTCCTTTCAAGAAAGTCTTACTTGGTTAAGGAAAAGCGAGAGATACCTGAGTTTTTTGCTGGAAGGAGAGAAGAAAAAGGCCTCAAAGACTTACAAGTTACATTGCTCTGATAAGTAATTTTAGTAATACTGAACCTTCTTTTGTTTGATGAAGCTAACAAGCTGCAGGATGCCATGTTGAATGAATACAAGTCCACCATGAAGAACAATATGTGGGACACTTCCCAGGCCTAAAGGCAAGTAAATCGTCTCATCCAAATGGTTGACCTATAGCTGAAGAAAGTATTTAAAAGTACAAAGCAAGATTCATTACTAGAGGCTTCTCCCAGAAATAATGTATAGACTATAATGAGATCTTTGCACCAGTAGCAAGGTATACACCATTTGTCTGATTATTTCTCTTGCTTACGTGCTTGGTTGATGTTTATAAAATGAATATAAAGACTGCTTCGCCAATGGGTAGAACCCGATGGCTTTCTAAAAGTGTGACAAAGAATCTCGATTAAGAAGGTCTTTGTATGGTTCTTATACAAGTATCCTGAGTTTGGTGTGACAGATTTGATGGCTTTCTGCAGAGTTTGTTTCTAACCTCTACTTCAGATTGGTTGAAAATCAAACTTTTTTATTTTATATGTGGATAACCTTTAACTGCGAGGGGAGAAGAAAAGTTGATTGTCTAGTGCAAGAGGGAGCTCATCTCTGAGTTCGAAATATAAGAGTTGGGATTGGTGCATCAATCCCTGATTAAAGTTTAGAGAAACCAAGTAAAGGGTCTTCTTATCTCAAAGGAAATATGCAATAGATAGAGGTTCGGCTGATGAATAGCGGGAGTATATTGGTAATCTAAAGAAGCTGAATGAATCAGATTCAAAATCTGATTCGATGTTCCCATCCTTGTATAAGCAACTTATTGGGTCCTTGATGTATTTGACTAACACTTGACTTGATACTATAAATGCTCTTAGTTGGTTCACACATGAACCAACTAATACACATGATTGCAGTAAATATGTTCGAGAGAATATAGCGTATGGTCACCGAATACTGTCGAGTGGAGGTGTGTGTTGCTTCTGATTCAGTTGGATAGGCGGTCAGGTGGACGAGGAAGAGTACATCAGGATATTGTACGTGCTTGGTTCGGCTATGATTTCTGATCGGCCGAAGCAGGGGCTCCGTAATAAAAGCATTGCGGAAGGCGAGTACATTCTTTAATGCGCTGCGGAAACGGTGTGGCTCTGACTACTGAGACTTATTCAAAGTCCGGGCTTCGAGCCTGAGTTATTCAACTGACAATGTTGTATAAACTTTTAAAGCTCCTGAGCAGGGAGGCCTTGACGAGGAATCGAATCCGCAGTGAAATAGGGCCAGCATTATATCCTGGATATGATTCAGAGGAAAGTTTTCAGCCTACAGTATGTTCCGACAGTTGAACAGACAACAGACATTTTCAAGCCATTGCTCTTGATAAAGTTTGTATACTTTCGCCTTAAACTTGAATTGTGGCGAGAAATACTCTCTTCTTTGAGAGAGTGTTAAATTACATGCGGCGGCGAGCCATTCTCGGAAGATGGCTAAGACCTAGGCGAGATCCCTAGAGGGCACCGATTACACTCACAGGATATGTGAGTGCAGGACCTATATTGATAAAGACCTAGGTTGGCCAACTAGAATTTGGTTGTAACGGTACCCAATACACAGTGCATGGGAGTCTTGATTTGTAACCAAGCAATTAAAGAACCTAGGTTTGTAACCAGGGACCCACAGTTAGTAACCAGGGTGACCATGCCTGGGGCTTGGGAGTGTTGGTTTGTAACCAAGCGGTTGAAGACCCTAGGTTTGTAACCCGGGCCACTGGTTTGTAACGGGAAAGTAACCATGCAGTCTTGGTTGTAACCAGCGGTTGAAGAACCCTAGGTTTGTAACTTGAGGGCCACTGATTTAAGTAACCGGGGTATCCATGCCTGGTGCATGGGAGTCGTGGTCTGGGATCAAGCATTTAAGACCCTAGATATATCAGGGCCCACAGGCTAAACGGGGTAACCATGCCATGCCTGGTGCATGGGAGTCTTAGTTTGTAACCAAGCACTTAAAGACCCTAGATATATCTAGGGCCCTGGGCTGGGTCGAGTGCTCATGCACCTAAGGGCATGGGTTGATCACCTTGGTCTACGACCTTGGTGTGTAACTTGGCGGTACATGACCTTCGCGAAGAAGGGCACAGCCACAAATGGGATGCGTCCCTTATCGCGGTGATGATAAAGTAATGAGTTCACGGATGGTTTGAAGGAATGAGTAATGCCACCTTGTTATTGGACAACCCTCCTAGACCTTTGTTATGGGCATTTGATTTTTGGTTATTGGGCTTTGTAAACCCTCTTACTCTTTAGTGTGAGTCCTTTTGGTTGCTTGTTATGGGCCTTGTATTATTGTTATGGGCTTTTGTTTCTAATCTTAAGTTATGATTTATGTCACATGTTTAAATTTTTAATTTAAGCATGAGACACTCTTTACAACTTAAACTCAACTATAATATCTTGCCCTAGCGGCCTAACTCTTGTCTAACCTAGACCTAACCTTTGCCCTAACTACTATAAAGGAACCCTCCCCTACTCTACACTTACACATTCTATTGTGTCTCTAAGCTAGCGTGGAGCCTCTTAACTTGGAAGCCTCAGTCCAGCTCTTGTTGCAGTCTTGTTTTAGGGTAGAGGTTTCTTGTTGCGATCACGGTGGTGAGAAGGTTCTCTTCTTCTTGTCCATTTCCTTTAAAAGTGCAGCCAGCTGTTGATCTGTGACCTTTACTTGAGGGTGCGTGACCTGTTGAAGTCTTGAAGTGACACGATTGGATGAGTGCGTACTGTATAGAATGCTACGCCTTAGAGTGCCGGCGCCTATGAGAAGAATGGCGCTACCTACCTTCTGAATGCGTGATGGAGCTATCCCTAAGTTCTTGACCTCAGTTTGATTGTTGTTCTGTTTTGGTGGATAACCCTTGTTACTGTCCTATCCCATGTTGTCTGGAGACTGCTTTACATTACCCTGCTGGTACCTTTGTGCTGAAAGGGTGCTATCTCCTGGCAGTGACCAGCTATCATTGAGAAGAACCCTTTATGAGAAGGTGCATACGATCTTGAGGGTTACGTGATCTATAAAGGGTGCCATCTGAAAATGCTTGAAGTCTGCTACGTGGAAGTATTCTTTGGAAACATTTGCAGTATTGCTCCATGATGAATCACATTCTTGACCTCATCGTACCCTTTGTTCTTGTGAGAGTGTTATCATATATATTCCTTAGGTTATGGTTTTTCTTGTTGGGGTTTTGGGTTCCATTCATAATGCCAGTGGTGGCATGAAAGTTCTCTCAATGGGTAGCTGAGATCTTTTTATAGTCGAACCAAACTAGCGAGCATAAAACAAAGACCTATCTTCATTGTGGTTGTTCACTTTTTCAGTGGTAAGGCTACTACCAGGTATGCTTCTGTTTCTTCTTCTAGATCAGATCTGAATTATATTCCTTGTTTGCTAATTGAACCACAGTCATATAGAAAAAAGAAGTCTTGTTTCATTATGATCAGTTGTTACACTTGAAAAGGTCTTCAATACTATTTGCTTCAGATTTGAAATATTGATCTGTTGTTATATGTTTGGAATCTAAGTTTTGTCTCTTCTTATTTTGAGTTTACTGTTAGTGCATTTGCATAGATCTCTGATGTCTTATTTAGAGGATTGGAATATCATTGTTAAGATAGGGTTTTCATCTCACTATTAGAGATCTAACTTTATTGTTTAAGATCAGTTCTATTCTACTCTCATCACTTCCCTATATGGCACGTGCAGCGCATCCAGATCTAAAGGAGTTTACCTTTGAAATTTTAAAGAGACCTCTTGTTTTTCTTCTTACCCTAAAATTAACAAGAAGCTATTAGAATGTTTCTTGCCTATGCTTGTCTGTGATTTAATTATCAAATGGATGTCAAGTCATCTTTTTCTAAATGGAATCTAAAAGAAGTCTATATGGAACAACCCGGAGGGTTTCCAACTGTCGGATAACCCTGACTTTGTCTGCAAGTTGGAGAAGCCTTATATGGGTTGAAACAAGCTCCTAAATTAATGCATTATTCTGGTGGATACATATCTTCAAAACAAAGGGTTCAAAGAAAGGAACAATTGACAATAATCTATATATCAAAACAAAGAGTAATGATTTTCTCGTGTGTTGGTCTATGTAGATGACATCATCTTCATTAGTAATAATGCTTCATTGGTAAAATGGTTTCTTCTGCCATCACGGTTTGAATTTGAAATGTCTATGATATGGGAACTGTCATTTTTTCTTTGTCTACAAATTACTCAGAGGTTTGTGGGAATATTTCTTTCTCAAGAAAAATATCTAAGAGAAATGTTGAAGGGGTTTCGGTAGGAGGTTTCTGGCATTCGCTAAGTTAAGCAAAGATGACTCACACGATGTTGATCGAGTTCATATAGGTCTATGATAAACAACCTATTATACATCACAACAACCCATCCAGACATAATGCATCTTGTTGGATAGTAGAGTAAGGTATCAGGCTGCACCTAAAAATATTCAATTGTTATTTGTCAAAAGAATATTCGAGATACTTAAAAGGGACAATGAACTATGGCCTATGGTATCTAAGAATCAAAATTTTCAATTAATCGGTCGACCGGATGTTGATTGGGCTTATTGCGTGGATGAAAGGAAAAGCACAAGTAGAGGTGCATTCTTCTTAGGAGATTCCCTTGCAGTATGGTTGAGCAAGCAAAGGTTCCATTTCCTTATCAACTTCTGAAAGCTGAGGCCATTAAATGCTAACGTACCAAAGTATTGTGGATGATTCGGACACTTGTAGACTTGGAGGTGGAAATATCTGCACCGATCCCAATTCATTTGTGACAATACAGTACAATCCCGGTGTAATCAAGGAACCCTATATTTCACTCCAAGACCAAACATATACCCATCATTATCACTTCTTGAGAGAGCAGTGATCAACATTTGTTTCTTTGCATTATATTCCATCAAAAAATCATATTGCTGATATATTCACTAAACCAATTGCAAAATCTCAGTTTGAGTATCTATGCTAGAAATTAGACGTGACCCCATTATTAGCCTAAGAGAGCCCATCCTGTCGGGGGGAATTGTATGTGTTGGTTGAATATCGATACCTCCAAAAAGTACTACAAAAACTCAGGGGAGCATGTTTTCTTTGATATTGATTTCAAAGGGGGGGAAAAGGTGTGTTCATGCTACAGTTGGAGGTCTAAGCGAAATAATCTTGGCCCAGTTTAGGGTTTCCATCAATGCCAAGGGGAGATTGTTGGCATGTTCAGTGATATGCTTGTCATTAATGGCAAGAACAATAGCAGCGATGGCATGTCTGATCAAGAACAAAAGCGGCGATGGCATGTCTACAGGCAAGAGCAACAACAACGATGGCATGATTCTTGTGAGAGTGTGCAATCAAAGCTTCGAAGGAGGAATAGCCGCGAGTTACGCGGAAGCGCAAGTGTGCCGAGTGAGAGTTAACTTCATTGCCAGATCCCGGGAGAGATGGCGTTTTTGAAGCGTGGGCGGAGTCCCAAGTCATTAGGACTCGTGAAAGGATCAGGTCGAGGCCTTTGACGCAGAATGCTTCCAGGGAGGAAAATGGCTTCCCGGAGGAGGAAGCGGCGGTGGTTGTTGGATCACCAATCGAATACTCGATGCGGTGGTCGAGAGTCCGGTGACCCGGAAGGAAGTCTTGAGGAGAATGCGAGATTTGATCGTTGGATCACGGGTCGAAGGACCAGTAGGATCATAGCGCAAGAAGGATAATGGTGAAACCATCCTCCAACTCCGAAATGTGAAGTCGCGATGAATCACGGTGGTGGATCCGGACGATGGCGAGGTCAACATTTTCTTGACTTCATGGCTGGAAAAGTCAAGGTAATTGTAGAACTCCACGATGTCTAGGGAGGCAAATAGAATTTGGTCGCAACAATCCTAGCCGTTCATCTAGGAAGAACATGTGGCAGATGATAAAAGCGGTTTGAAAAATGGGAAATTAGGAAGAGAAGGGTAGATTAGTCCTCAACCCGAAATGTAAGTCCCAATATGATGCGAGCCGTCGGATCGCGAGGATCATGGGATGTTGATAAGGTAGGTTTGGAAAATCGAAAGTTGGGAGAAAGGAGGTGAGTAGTCCTCCAACTTACGTGAAAGCGAAGTCGATAGATCACGGGCCGGATTTGGATCCACGGAGAGGCGTAGATGCGTCAGTCACGACCACCGAGCGTTGAATGAAATCCGATAGTTTGGAAGAAGTCGAGGTTGGCTCATTCAAACATCGCGACCACCTTGAGGTGATTTGATCTAGCGTCGATCAAAGGGAAGCGTGGACCGACATTATTCGAACACGATGAAGTTCATAAGTTCGTGGCAGTAAAGCACCTGCTTTGACACAGTGCAACCAGGTCATCGGCGGAAGGTTAAAGGGAGGAGCTAGCATGTTGATAAGCTCCGCCGGAGTCAGCGGTCAGCGAAGCACCGGTGATTAGCAGTGGTCACATTACGTTGACGAAGGTTAAGGGAAGGAGCTAACCCTCGTGGAAGCTCCACGCCGGTCGCGAGTGGGGAGAATCGAGGCAACTCACGGATGAATATCCGATCATAGGAGAATCATGGCGCCTTTTAGTGGGAGCGTGGTCGCGTAGAAAGGAAGGGCTTACTTGAAGCGGCCCATTGTGTAGTTTTTCACCGAAAGGAAAAGCCAAAGAAATAGCGATTGTTTTACGCGAGAATTGAAGGCTTAGGGGTGATGCGCCGGAGAAAGGCGAAAGAGACTTCGGTAAACTATCGATGGGAATGAAGGACGAAAAAGCGCTCTTGCCAGTAATGCAAAATAATCTCGAGATGAAACGACCATTCATAATTGTTGAAGCAATTGAAGCATAACCGCCGAAGAATACGAAGAAGTTGCTAGGATGATACGGCGAGAGGACCCTGACATGTGAATAACATCGCGAAGAAGAAGAGGTAGTGCTTTCGATTGTTTACGAATCACCGAGGAAGAAGGTGTTTGTCGCGAGGAGGACGGAAAAGAGTATATAAGAACTGTATAGAATGAATGCATGCAATAGGTATGAAATGAAGCGAAAAGAAAGATGAACAAAGAGGTATGCATGGAGGAGAACCGTGATCGCGGCGGGCCGGTGTAGCGAGAACAATGATGAGGCGAGTAAGCTAATTATAAATCTTATCCTTTGTAATAGATTCGGTAAGCAAGATTTATATTTGGTGGTAGGGTGGTGCTAGGGAGGGTTTTTGTCCTCAGAGTTTTCAAGTGGGTGCTTGAACACGGGGAGTTGTAGTTTCCATCTGGTTGAAGCCCGAAAAACGGGGTGGTAGAGGGTGGTGCAAAGGGAGAACTATTGTTCTCATTTGCCGAGGTTAATTGCTGTGACTAGAAATGGTGCTTCCATCGGTTGGTGCTAGAACACTGGGAGTTGGTGCTTCCCTTTCAGTGGGTGCTAGAAGCGAGGAGAGTTGGTGCTCTCGTGGGGTGCAACTTGTAGCCAAAATAGAGTGTAGCTTCACAATGAGTTAGTGCTCATAAGAATGACTAATGCAGAAAATAAAGACTACTTATCATATCAAGGAAAATGTTTTCTCCCTTTATGGGTTTCCTGGGGAATATTTGATATACATTGTGCTTCATGTGTGTGATTGATGTTGAGTACTCTATTGCTTACTTCACTGAATTATTGTGATCTTCGAGTACGTGAGTTTAAAATGTTATAATTGTTTAAGCAGTAACAATTGATTCACCCCCACCCCTCTCAGTTGTCCAACACTCATTCACCATGATCATCTCTTCTTTTTGTACTTGTCTTCTTGGAGTGATTTGCTAGGAGTTCATGAGAAAACCCTAGGAGAAGTTATACATGGGAGGAGGGCGTCTTTGTTGGAGATTACTCTTGTGAAGGCAGCCTTGGAGATGGTCATCATTCATTATTGTATGCATTCATTCTTGTTCATCTTGTATTTAGAGATGCCACTAAGAGGAGCATACTAGTCATCTTCTCTCTCTTATATATTCATTTGCACTTGGTCTCTCTCTCTCTTGGAATTAGCAAAGGTTCTTGATCTTCTCCAGCTAGTTGAAGTCTAGGGTTAGGGTTCATCTCTTGTAGAATTGAGATTACGGTTTTGAAATGAAACCTTAGGGTGTATTTGGTGAAGAAGAAGAGGAGGAGACATCTTGGCTTGGAGGACTTGTTTGGGTGATTCATGCATGGTGGAGCTCCTTGGTTGAGTTAGGGTTTTCATAGTTTCCTAGCTAGGGTTTTGGGGAGCTAGTGGTTGTACTAGCCTTTGTAAGGCTATGGTTTGTACGAAATCTCATCTTATGCATATTAATTAAGTTTCCACTCTCCAAAACATATAGAAATTGCAGATTTGATTTTCAGCCATCTATGTTCTACATGGTTTGTAATTTCCAACTATATATGTCTTGCTGATTTGACATGATTTAAGACTCATTTGTTAAGTGATTTAACATTAAAATCGAAGAAGATAAGGGCTGTTTTAAGTTTTAACTTTCACTACTGTATTTACTTGTAAATAAGAGTTCCCAGATCTGGTTTATGCATGATAAAGATTGCGTGAGATGAAACATCAAGAACTTTTGTTAATTTTTCTTTTGGATTGCCTAGAAGTTTGGGGTTGTTAAGAGTTGAAATATTGTTCATTGTTGCTATTGTTTTATCATATTTCATAACACTAAGGCTGTGAAAATTAAGATTTGGAAATCTGTAGTTAAGAGGTGAAAATTATGTTTTGCATTAAAGTGTCTCTTTGTCAAAGAGACACTTTTCAAGGAATATTTTTTGCACTAGAGGAAGACAAATGGCTTCAAGACTCATTCAAAGTGTTTTTTCTATGCATTTCTATTGCCTTTGAGGAGTGCCCATCCTAGGAGTCTTTATGATGTATAATTTATTATTTGTTCTAGGAGAGAAAAGTGGATTTAGAATTCGCTTAATATTATTTTATTGTAGGAGAGATTGAGCTAAACTCTATATAAGAATTTGCTCTCTCCATTGTATTTTATGGTTGGTTGTGAGGGAGATCTCGGACTAGCCTAGTTGAACATGCTACGAGGAAAGTAACAGGGAAGAGCATATGTGAAGTTCTCTTTCTCCTCTCTCTTTTTCATGGATTATTAGGGTTTATGCAAGGGTAGCCATTCTATTTTCTGCTCGAAATAATCTCTGTTAGAGGGTAGCTCTGCATAATGAGAAGAGATTAGGGTAGAGGTTGCAAACCCTTTCTAGTCCTAACCTTAAAATCTTCTGTTGTAATTTCAGATTGGTTGTGGAACATGTTAATGGCTCACTTGATCTTATGGGATTATAATTGAAGATGTGATGTGTTGTTGGGCTGTTCATTCTATAGAAGGCTGTCCTACTTCCTCCTCTTTACTTATGATTTCTTGGTATAATTGTTCCTTCACTGTTTATGGTTGCACGTTATTTTCTTGGCTGCAACTTCATGGTTGTGTTGTTGCATCTTGATAAGGACTCTCTCTCCTAGTGGAAAAACTCGGCAAAAAAGCTAAACAGGGTCACAGAAAACATAAACCGGAGAAAAATCGGCAAAAAATGGGAAAACTCAGCAAACATTAAAAATACAATTTATTCATTTTTTCAAAATTTTAAACATTTTTCAATATAAGCAACAACAACATCCTTATAAGCGGATAGGCACATAAATATGGAGAAAGAAACGATATATATTATATAGTGGATGCCAAACAAAACCGATACATCAAAGTCGTGCGAAAGTGGACAATCAATACAAAATGACATCAATGATCACATATATAAATGTATATGTCCCCAAAACTAGCAACTAGCTATATGGTATCAAATTATTAATGCCCTCTCCCCCTTTTACATGATAAAATCAGGGGTTGTTTGCTAGGTCTTGAACTAGAGGCAGAAGGTCGTGGTTGTGCATCAATGTTGGATGGAGGAATAGCTAATCCAATATGTGTAGAAAATGGTTTTCCACTTTAAACTAGATCATCATCCTCCATGGTGTATGGATGAATCTCACCCTCCTCTCCTCCTCCTAGTCTTTGTTGCTTCTGGTCCCCTTCCTCTAACCATCGCGGGTGCCTCATCCAGAGAGGCACCTCAATCTCCACTCTCCACTTAGACAATATATCAATATTGTCCAAAGCAATGGCATCCACTTCTGGCTCTTTCTCTATCCGCCTCATCCAAAGTCGGAGATTGTAGTGGGCGTACACCAAGTCATTAAGACATGGGATTGCCAACACAATAAGAAGGTCATAAAAGACTTGATGAGTGTTGAGTGTTATAAATTTAAATTACAATAAATGTAATTGACTAATTTCTTTGTTAAAGTTCTAAGTTCAAACTTCTAACCTGTTGCATCTTTTGGAATGTATTTTTGACAAATACTCAATTCTTGCTCTAACTTGAAGAGCTATAGGTTTGATTGAGTATTCTAATGGCAATTTTAGTAAATTTGGTGCTTTTGTGCCATAGTTCCTCCACCAAACATACGCAATAAATAAGAAAGAAGAACACATTAAAGTTTTAAGTAATGAACATAATCAACTTTCCAAATAAAAATTTAAATTTTGAAATTTAAAATACATAATTGAATTTTATAAATCTAATGACATACGTGGCATCAAACGGGTCCTTAGACTAACTGCATCTTCAAAGCCAAATAATCTAACACATTCTCTATACATCTCTATCTCACGATTTATTTCATCATGAATGTTAGCATCCCGAATTACTATCCTCGAGACAGTAAAAAGGCCATCAATCACCTCGTCATCAAAGTCAGAGTTGCATTTGTAGGAAAATCTGGGGTTGGCTTATTTTTTGCATGAATGGGTCGATGGAGTATTTCGGTCCATCGACTATCTATCAAATCGCATATCATCATTTGTCTGTTGAACCCAAGGGTACCATTTCCCTCATAATAAGCTCGGATAGATTCTTTTGGCCTTATCCATGGCTTCATACAAATAGCCCATTACGGACTTATCGCCATCAACCAATCTTTCGAACCTTTACCAAAGGTTGACAGCAACAAACTTCTCCTACTCCTTCCCAAAAGGAGTCATTGTACACCAGTCTAGCAATGGCTCTACCATCCACTCGCTTGCTATATCTGTAATCACGCCACTCACTAGAAACAAACATTTGCTTCAACTCATATTGACATTGAAGCAAAGACTAAAGACTAATGAATTTGGTGGCAAAATGAGTGATTGCTGGACGTCGCAACTCCCTATCATTAGTGTATGTCCTCATGAGGTTGAGAACAAAAAGCATGGTTATATATGTACTAGGGATGCTCTTCGCCTGATCAATCACCTCTTTGGCGAAAAGGAATTTTCCCCATCCTCAACCGTCAAATCAAAGCAGTGTGCAGCGCATGGAGTCCAAAGCACTGTGCCATGCCTCTCCATAAGCATCTTACCAACAACCACATAATTAGCAACATTATCCAATATGACTTGGACAATATGCTACAGACCTATCTCTTGGATGAACCCATTCAACAAATCACATAATAATGCTGCATTTTTCACATGTGTGGATGCATCAACCGATTTTATGAACATGGAACCTTTAGGACAATGTACCAAAAAATTAAAGAGGGTCCTACCCTTTCCATCTGTCCAACCATCAAACATCACTTTGACTGGAGCTTTCCCAGTGATTCCTTGAACTCCCCCAACCCGGCATTGATGTCCTTCTTCTCTGCTTGAAGAATAAGCCCCCACAACTCCTCATATGAAGGGGATTTAAACCCGGACAACAACAGCTGCAATGGCATCACACATATTTGCCAAAATGGGTTGTTTGGTGATGAATTGAAATTCGTCACTCGGAAAGAGACACCTCCCCATTAACCTGCTTGTTTCTTGCTGCTCCCTTTTTTAACAATTGATTTAATTGATGGTTGTGTTCCAGGTCCAGTTCTTGGAACAAGTAAGATGGGATCTTCCCAGCAGGTGAATCTGGCGGTACGTGGAGCCCTCCCACTACCCTCAGTGGCATGGCAAGATATCCTTGGTGAACTTTGATACATCTTATAAGATGCAAGTTCAGCTTTTTTGTAGCCGACTCTTCCTCCTTTTTGTCCTTTGCATTAATTGCATCATGGGCAACTCATAATCTCTGGGGTCACGTTGCTACAAGGCCCAACATCAAACCCCAGAATTTTGGCCAAATGTTATTTCAACCTGTATACTCCTCCTTTAATACTTGTCCTACATAATTTGCATGACAAAGATTGTCGGTTTGTTCCTTCTTCAAGCTCACCATACTCCCACATTGGATCCAAGGCTTTAGGCATGTTTGTTGAGTGCTATGTGAATGGACCTAGGGCAAAAAACACAAAAAAAAAAAAAAAAAAAAAAAAAAAAAATTGCAGCATATTAATTTAAAATCAGCCATCCAAGAAGAATGTTGGCAGCCATGGAAAATGACATCAACAAGGTGGCTAAAAAAACTAAAAAAACAAGCTACATAGTACATACCCCAATGAAATTTTTCCAAAAAACCCCTTACATTTTATTTTGTTCTATAAATTATTGGCAAGATGATAAAAGAAAAAACTAAAATCTAAGCAAACAAAGAAGCACGAAAACATGCAAGTGTATGGAAACAATTGGTTTACAAATTGGGAAGGGCATACATAGCTGTGCTTGGAGGTTGTGGATGAAAGTTTCAAAGATCCAACCGGTTGATGTTTGAACCTTGCTCCACCACAAAAATCTTCAAAGATTGTGGATGAATCCTTTGCCCTGCCTTTGCACACCTCCAAAATGCTTGATGGCCTCCACAAACTTCTTCTCTTGCTGCTCCACACACAAAAAAATAGAATGACCAAAAATCGAAATCGGCGGGTCTTTTATCATGACACAGGCGACCACGCGATTTTTCGATTTACTCCGATTTTATCCAATTTTTGAAAAATAATAGCTTTCTCATTGCAAAAAAATCATGATTTTTCTTTTAAACGTCGGCGAATACGTGCCGATTTTCGCGATTTTTGCCGATTTATCGGCGATTTCTTCTACTAGGCTCTCTCTTATCCTTGTATAAACTTGAAAATCTATTGGGACTAGTCATGGCACATCAGTTATGGTTTGACTACATCTTCTCCATAACATTCAAACCCCACTTGTTCGTATATCCTTGACTCCATTACCCATTGGATTGACACTGGTCTTGGTCCACCATCCCATTTACTTCTAAAGTTCATCTCACTTTACTTAGAATTTGCCCAGCAGTACGAAGGACAGCTGACCCTAACGTGAGGAAGGAAAGAGCTTTGTTGTGGTGACATTGGGTAATCTTCCTAAGTTTCCCTAGGGTTGCACTTGTGTTTCAGAGCTTTATCACTTTGAGTTCAAGTTTGGGAGGTAATAGAGCCCTCCTACCCCTCCTACATCCTTTGAAGATGGGAATGAAACCCGAGCGCCTTTGGTTATATAGTCCTTAGCTTGCTTAACAACCATCTCCAACTTTGTAGCCTCTTCCTAAAGAGTTACATTGTGAAGATCCTCTTCAAGAAAGGTGCAAACCTCCTCAAGACACTGTTGAGCCAACTGCAAATCCTTGTTCCGCTTCTGAGCTAGTATCCCATGCCAACCTCAGATGAACTTAACCTTACGACACACAACAACTTCCCACCAAAGAATCCAACCCTGGTCCCCAATTGGTCTAGGCGAAAGGTTCTAGACTCTTTCAATAAGGGGTTGGAAGTCCTCCGGCTCCAAATGGGGAACATTCAGCTTGAACAGCAAGAAGGGGGCGAATCAACAGATTGGCCCAAAGAGATCACAGTCTGAATCGACCCTTGTTTAACTTTTTTCTTCACAACATAAAATAACTTTAGTTTCTTTTCCTAAATGGACCCATTCCCTCCTTGGGTGCTATTTATCTTTTATAATAATAAAACAAAATAAAATAATCTTAGCTGATCTATAATTTCTCACACATAATTTCACTTAAACCAAATATTGCCGTCTCTTCTCCTATTTACAATTCACTTGCTCACTTTTTACATAATGATGGGAGAAGGTGTGACCCAAAACGTTGGAATAATCCAACTCCTTAATGCAGTTCAATTCCCAAAACGCTGGATTATTCTAATCTGTTAGTTTTACATGTTTTCTCTCTCTTGGTCTGCACAGCATAACCTTGTTTGAGGCTCTACTTTGTTTAGTCAGCGTTTTGCTCTGCCGGATATTTCAGTACGTGTTTTCTTCACTCTGGTCAATGTTTTGTCACTTTGGTCCTGTTAACTTAATCTTCTGCACCTTAGATCAGAACTGGAAATGACTAAAAATCTGCTGTTAGCATTCAAAATCAGATCTGATATGTCTTAGAAAATGCACAGAAAAAGAGGTTAATTGTAGGAGATTTTCCCCTAGAATGTCGCCGACAAATTCCTCTCTGTTTGGGCTGGTGCATGCCAACCACATGGGGGTGTCCCTAACCCTTTTGCTTGCTTTCCACCACCTGCAAATCTGAAAAACAACAGTAGCAAATGCAAATAATAACAGCAAAATAAAAAGGTTAATGGCTGTCTTGGACAACCAAAGTTCAGAAATTTAGATTTTTTAAGTATTTTGGTGGAATTTTCTCTAACTTTTTACTCAGAAAACAACAAGAAAACACGAAGGAAATGATACCAAACAACAAATATATGCCCAAATGATATGCTGGTAACTCCTGAAAATGATGCAATTCACAAGCTAAAACACACGCAAAACTAGAAGACCCGGTACAAGCACATGAAGCTTTTATTTCTGCAAATGTAGGAGGCTGTTTGCGTCAAGAAACAAGTACAAAGATGGTGTAGTAGAGATCCCTGCACACAAAAAGAAGCTAGAAAGAGAGAGAGGACGAGAGAATGCTGAAGTAGAATGTCCAACCCTTGTACAGTGGAAGCCTCTTCAATATATAGATAAAGAGTGAGGAGGGAGGGCGCCTCATGTTAGGTAGAGGAGGTGGGACGCCCCCTTGACTTGTGGAGTGAGTGGAGGAGAGTATCTGGAGATGAGTGCAGTTAGGGAGAAGATTAAGGGACTGGGTGAGGTAGTTGAGGTTGGGCGCCCCTTTGAGTGAGAGAAATATGGAGAGACATGGGGAAACGTGGGAGAGAATGTAGGGAAGTAGGAATCGTGGAGAGAAAAGGGGAATTTAGGCGGTTGAGGAAATTATGGTGGAGAGAAATAAGATGGGCGCCCCCCTTAGTGAGACAAAAAGATGGGCAACCTCCCCTCCTCATGACTCATCTATCCTATGTGGATGCCAATTCATCCAAACACCCAATTAACTGCCACATCATTTTTGGAAACTGCCATGTGTCATTCCTGCCAAAAATAGACATGCCAAATGGCAACTTCCTAAAATTCCGAATGCCAAATGTCCAGGACCATCAGGGAGACCACTGCCAAGAAATAAGCGTCTAAAATAAACATTGCGCTAAAAATATAGAAGAGTTTTTGGGATCAGTATATACTCAGTTCAATTTTAAGTAAGGGAATCGAATGCAATTAGAATCACCATCTGACCTCCTGATCTCCGCCTGCTAAAAAAAGAAAGTACTCAGATGACATCTCAGAAAAGGGTTCACTAGCCTGATAATGCAACCAGGAACAATACTGTGTGCTAAAAAATGTCATGTGAGTCTCTGGACACTGTCTCCTAAAATATAGGAAGTTTCTAAGAGTGGGAACTACTAAAAAATAGGGAACTAGCTGAAAGCAACAATCTGTCTCTCTAAACCATGAAGAACTGAGCTAGCCCTATTATTGAAGCAAAAAATTACTACTGAACCAATCTCTGCACCTGCACTCGGCAGGAAACAACCTCGGTCTGATCAAATGCTGTCTCTGAAGAAAAGTCTGAATGCTAGTAGATGAAAGTAATACTGGCTCCTAACCCCAGGATTCCCAAGTGAGAAAAGTAAATCCAAGGGTTAACAGGTCCATGTCATCTCTATTCTACTTTCTCAGCTGTACTCTGTGCACTTTAAGGTATATTTTGTGCAGCATGAGTTGATGCTTGTGTAACCTTGCTTGATCAATCCATAGTTGTTTGCTCTTGATAGTTGTTACATGGTCAATTCATATATTGGTTTATAGATATTAATTATGGCCCATGCTATTACCTCATTTTGTCCTCGAAACTGAGATGGTTCTCAAGGGAAAACGTGGGAGAGAATGTAGGGAAGTAGGAATCTTGGAGAGAAAAGTGAAATTTAGGTTGAGGAAATTATAGTTGAGAGAGAGAAATAAGATGGAAACCCCCTTAGTGAGAGAGAAAAAGATGGTGACCTCCCCTCCTCATGACTCATCTATCCTATGTGGACGACAATTCATCCAAACAACCAATTAACTGCCACATCATTTCTGGAAACTGCCATGTGTCATTCCTGCCAAAAATAGACATGCCAAAAATGAACTTGTGCCAATAAACTTCCTAAAATTTCGGAAATACCAGAAATGTGTCCAGGACCACTGCCAAAAATAGCATGTTTAACAATAGACATTGTTAAAAATAAAAAGTTTTTGGAAGTCAATGTGTATATACTCTGGATTCAATTTTTCATAAGGAATCCGGAAATGCAATTAGAATCACCATCTGACTCCCCGATCTCCACCTGCTAAAAAAAGTACTCATATGACATCTCGGAAAGGGTTCACTAGCCTGATAATGCAACCAGGAACAATACTTTGTTCTAAAAAATTTCATGTGAGTCTCTGGACACTGTCTCCTAAAAATAGGAAGTTCCAAATTTGGGAACTCCTAAAAATAGGGAACTAGCTGAAAGCAACAATCTGTCTCTCTAAACCATGAAGAACTGAGCTAGCTCTGTTATTGAATCAAAAAGTCACTACTGAAACAATCTCTGCACCTGCACTCAGCAGGAAACAACCTCGGCCTGATCAAATGCTGTCTCTGAAGAAAAGTCTGAATGCTAGTAGATGAAAGTAATACTGGCTCCTAACCCCAGGATTTCCAAGTGAGAGAAAATCCAAGGGTTAACAGGTCCATGTCATCTCTATTCTACTTTCTCAGCTGTACTCTGTGCACTTTAAGGTATATTTTGAGCAGCATGAGTTGATGCTTGTGTAACCTTGCTTGATCAATCCATAGTTGCTTGCTCTTGGTAGTTGGTACATGGTCAATTCATATATTGGTTTATAGATATTAATTATGGCCCATGCTATTACCTCATTTTGTCCTCGAAACTGAGATGGTTCTCAAGGGTGCCAAATTTAACTAAGACACATTTTCTATATAAAGCAAGATCAGTCTACAGAGAAAAAATAAAAGAGAATTCAAATAAAATAATAGTCATTATTCTGGATTACAACTGTACAAAGTTATAAACATGCTTCCATAAAAGAAAATAAGATGGGAAATTTCAGTCCAAGGTTTTATGGACTGTCTTGTCTACAGGAAGGTCAGGTAAGTTTATGCTCGTCTCCATCATAACATATTTAATGTTATGTGCTTTGAAAGATATTGAGAGAAAGTGTGTTCATGCAAACAAATTTTTTAATGCTAGATGAATAAGATGTATTGATATTAGTTCCAGAATGCCATGACAAGATTTTATTCCACATTAATATTCTCCTCCTTATAGAAACAGATTTCACAGACTCTTACTCGATGACTTTGGAATATCTTATAATATTTCATGAAGCAGAAACGGTTGTGACAAGAAGAATCCATATACAAGAATGCTGCTATTTTAGTGAAATATCATTCTCCAAAATGTGATCCTTTGAGGGCAAAGCATCCTAAGAAAGAATATCATGTAGGGCTAACTTGCTAAGTGTACCAAATAATAACTAACAATTAGATATTTAGTTAATCAACTAATTAGGTAAACTGTCTGAAATTCATTAAAGGGATATGCCCATTCAAGATTACTAGAAAAGTTGAACAATATTCAATATAAAATTATTTTGGGAATATGATATTAACTGTCTTCAGATCTGTTAGAATTAGGGTAAAAATGTAAAACAGTAGTATCTTTTTACTTTCAGTAATAGAAACAACTAGATCTAAAGATCAACAGACTTAGAACACATTAGCTTAGTATTCAGATCTAAAAGAGATCTAAAGAGAAATAACAATAAACTTAAGTAAAAGTAGATCTGAAACTCTCAGAAACAAAACTCAGATCTAATAAAGAGCTCCACTGATTTGACAGTGATTAAATCAGAATAAGGTAAACAGTAAAGAGAATCTATAGAGCTGTACACAAACATTACTCAGTTCTGATCATAAACAGTAAACTCAAGGTGTAGCTTCAGATCTAATATTTTATGCATAAATCTAAATAGATCTAACAGTGCTGAAGTTAAGACAAAATCCAGATCTAAAATGAGTAAGTAACTTACCTGATACGGCAACCCTTACCTTTGAAGAAAAGCAATAACCATGGGAGATGTAGAACCATTTTAGTATGCTCAGACAAAGGGTTCAGTGCATAGATCCATATATAGGTTGGATCTTTTTACCAATAGATGAAGGAATTTTCTTGCCACCAAAGAAAATAAAACCAACAAGGTCTTCTCAAGACAAACCCTCACAAAAACATTCAAGACACGACACAGAAAGACTGTGAGTAAACCCTCATGACATCAGGAGAGGAGGACTAAACCTATAGGTTTACCTCAGCATAGATAAGGTGGAGGGATGGCATCCCACAGACTCACCATAACAGATAGAAGTAGGTCGCTGTCTAAAGGCTCATCATACACCAAAAAGGAGAGGGATGCAACCCCAACTTTCAGCCCACAACAAAGAAGAAAAGGCCGTAGCCTGAAAGCCCACACAACAGCAGATTTAAGGAGGCTTGCATCACACACAGTAAGCACAGCAGAAAAGATAAGAGGGCCGCACTTAGCAACAACAAAGATGGAGAGTGTGAAAGCCAATAACTAAGCCACATCAGATGGGAGAAGGAGCCGCACCTTCCACAGTAAGATTATCACAGCTAAAAACAAAGAAGCTGTACTCTGTCAGCCCTAGAGGGAAGCAGCTGCCACACTCCACTCAAGCCCTGCAATAAAAGAACAAGCCACATCAAGGAAGCTCCACACAACAAAGAGGCCACAACAAGAGAACACCAAGGAGGGCCGCAGATAGAAGAGAGATCAGCGCTCAGTCTTAGAAGCAAGATAAAATTAAAAGTGAGTGAAATGAGAGGGGGGTTTTTATTTATAGTTTAGGCTAAGGCAAGGGATTAAAAGAAAAGGTTAATTAAAGCTGACATAATTAAAATAACATGTTTAAATTAAATTTAAACATGTTATAGTCTTTATTTATTCAACTTCTGATTAACCCCTAAAGAAACAAAAACAATAAAAACCAAACCAACACATGCAAGGGTAAGAGAGGGTTAGCTAAGGTGGCAATACTCATTTCCTTCATTTAACATGAACGAACCTATTACTTTATCATCCTTGCATATGGGACTTATCCCTCGTATTGGTATGTCCTTCTTCAAAGAAAGGTCATGTACCATCAAATACTTGATAAGGATCAAGTAGCTGAGCCTTTAAAGGTCTTGATCCTTGGTACAAGACCAAGGATCAACCATGCTGTATCATGCGGGTGCTGTGAACATTCGACCCCTAGGCTTATCTAGGGGCTTTAAGTGTAGTCCCTAGACAAGAACCCGGTTATCTTGGGGCCCTCTCATTTCCTTGCTTGGTTCTTCACCAGAACCCCAGTGGTATATTGGGGGCCCTCTCAAGGATCTTTTGCCATGGAACTGACTGATTGGTCCCAAACCAAGTACCCGAGGGGAGTGCAGGAGACTGAATCTGATCTAGGGTCTTAGCCATCCTCGGGGAAATGGCTCTTGCAGCTGCTTATAAATTTAACAAAGATCAATTTGGGCTTGCTTGCTTCATTTATCTCTCCTCGCACCATTAACTTAGGACCATCAGAGACATTTCAATCTGAGTTCTAAACATTCATTCTTGCTTGATATAGATTATTTTTTTGAAGGGTCTGTCATGATCTATACTTATTACTTACCAAATGGCATCTCTCTCATGCTTTCCTCCTTTAAGTTTGGGAACTCTTGCAGAGCCCAACATATTGACCTTTCTTCTTCTTCTGTTTTTCCTCTCACATCAAT
Organism: Picea sitchensis; assembly: GCA_010110895.2. Taxonomy (NCBI): domain Eukaryota; kingdom Viridiplantae; phylum Streptophyta; class Pinopsida; order Pinales; family Pinaceae; genus Picea; species Picea sitchensis. Next base: position 22,135 of record SNQJ01S0126358.1, read on the forward strand.
GCTCCTGCTGTGGGTTATTGCTTCAGAGATTTGCTACACTATCCCCAATGATTCTTTTGTAGCTCCTGCAGTTAGCTTAAAGATGCTTTTCAAATCTAGCCTGATTAAGCTCTAGCTTTGATAAATCTTCCAAATCAAAACAATAATTGAGTGTTTTAAATTTTAATTGCTTTCAAATCAAGTGGAGAAAGGAGGGTACTCAGACTTTGTACAGAGTACAGACAGCACCCTTTTTCATAGTCAACTTCATAAAACCTGAGCCAGCTTTGGACATTTATCTTTTCCTTCCCATTATCACGTGCTTCTATATTAACAATATCACTTGCATGCATAGATCTTGATTGGTTTCCTTAGATCTTGGTTTGTCTCTTTTCTGTAGAATTAACATGTGGAGTTTTTAATGTTAATGAAGGTGGCTGGTAACTGCCCCCTATCTGGAGCAGTTTCTCTTTGCAATCCTTTCAACTTGGTCATTGCAGATGAGGATTTTCACAAGGGTTTCAATAATGTCTATGATAAATCTCTTTCTAGAGGTCTTCGCAAAATATTCCAAAAGTAAGTCCTATGCAATATATTTAGAACATTGCTTGCATGCATCAAATTGTGCTTTTGCTTCCTAGATAAACCTGCGACTTCAATGTTTGTTGTTTTAATGGCAGGCATACACGTCTTTTTGAAGGGATAGAAGGAGAATACAATATACCCATGGTTGCTAAAGCAAGATCTGTAAGGGATTTTGATGAAGGCTTAACAAGAGGTTTGTCTTGCTCATGTCTACCCAAACACAAAATAAGCTATCATATCTATTAAATACAATATGATCTTACCATCAGACATCAGTTTCTCATTTTGTTTTGAACATTTTCTCAGTATCCTTTGGGTTCAAATCAGTGGACGACTACTACAGCAATTCAAGCAGCTCTTTTTCTATCAAATATGTCCAAACTTCTTTATTATGCATCCAGGTTTTTCAATTGTTTCCATATTTACCTCTATCAAGGTTTTCAATAATTTATTAAATAACAGGTTTTAATTTGGACATTAGAATAGCAGATAGATGAGTGATAGTGATTCACCTTCTCTGATGCAGGCTGCAAATGATCCAATAGCTCCCTCTCGTGGTATCCCTTGGGAAGATATCAAGGTACAGATAGCTAGTAGATGAAATTTTCTATATTATACTAATAAATCTTATTTCACTTTCTTTTGATTCTTAGAAAGAGTGAACTCACATTATTTTCTATTCCCATGGTTGCCTTGCATGATTTCTTAGAAATGAACATATATTATTCTCATGTGTCATGAGCATGAGTGGATTTACAACTCTGAAAAAGTACATTGTAATCCATCTTGGCAAGAAAACCTTCTGCCAACCCATGACATATGTTATTTTTCCTATTACTTATGTGACATGTCAGAGTCTGATCATAGATTAGAGTCTAGAGATGGTCTGTTATTTTCCATAACTGCCCTAGCCTAGAACAAACCTCAAGCCCTTCTAGCCCCCAATCTCCTCGAGCTCCCGCAATTGATGATGATGGATGGATATTTATGGGTAAAAGAATGCCCTGGTCAACTAGGTGTAGTGGAATCTAAAATAGGCTATCTCACATTCAAAAGAGAATAGTACAATTAATAAAGTCTGTTACTGATTGAACTTGCACTTAAGCTATAAAGTCCCAAGTTCCAACAGTGGGTGCAAGCTAAAGGGTAACTCAACAAGGCTATCACTGTCACTGTAAGCACCTCTTCTCTTTAGGTTGACTCTCCTCCTGCACAAGGGGTGTATCCCTAAGAAATAGGATCACTAAATCTATGCAATGGAGGCTTAAGGTGATAGGAAGAGTTAGCTTTAGCAAAACAAAATTGTAGTATAAAAAAATAAAGTGGATGTAGGACCAAGACTAGTGCCTAACCAACTTGGGAAAATGTAGTCAATAAATGAAACCAAGAGGGATGAAAATAGATGAATGGGGACAGTGAGAAGTGGTGTGACAACATGCAAAATATCACCTATGAATGCTAATAAAGATTGCTGGAAAATAAGAATATGTAGGCCCTTTACAAAGGTGCCTTATACACATGCATCATTAATAAGGGGATATGTAACCAAACACAGAAATAACATAACATAAAATGATCCAACTAGAGAGTTCAAAGAGCAAAGGAGATGGTTAGGAATCACCTCAACCAAAACCCTTCTCCAATGACCAAAACTGCCCTAAAATGAAGCCCATATTACAGCAGCAATTAGATGAATATCCAGCAATACTAAATCAACAATATGGAGGAGCAATGAAGAAACACATGTATAGAAACCCTTACTTTCACATTGCCTTCACAACATATTCAATTAGGCTCATAGAGGGGATCTCACACAAAATCCAACCATGCTTAACAATGGAGGGGGAAAATCCTTATATAGATTTGAGCTCAATCTCCTTTACAATAAAATATTATTTAGTGGAATCTAGATCAAATTTCTTCTCCAAGGAAAATACTAGAAAAGTACCAACAAACTACATGATGGGCTCTCCAAGACAAAACACCCAATAAAATACTAAAGTAGTGCAACAATGAAGGGGATGCCACATGTCTCTTTCTCAAGTAAAAGCCCTCCTTGAATGAAGGCTCTTTGACCAAGCAAGTAATTGCCTCATGCCACTTGTCCTCTTCTCCTTTTGAACACCCTTCAAAGCCAGTCTTCAATATCCACCTTCAATAAAATATGAATTGCTGCCAAGTCAAAGGAATAGGGGCACTCTTCAAGAAGAGTTATTCCTTCTTGAATTGTAAAAATGCCAAGTGTCAATCACCTATAAAGAGGGCACTCTCCAAGGAAGGCACTCTAACTAACAATATAATGTAAAATATCCCCTAGAAAACGATGCGCCCTTGAGAAATGTGCAAAAAGGTGGCTATGGGACCACATTGACCAATCCCAATAATATAAATAGGTCCATGAGAAGGTTGCATAGCAGAAAAGTGTGCCAAAAGTTGTTGCCTCTCTTGGATCTAGGGTCCCAAACAACAAAATAATCTTGCAAAAGGTGGTCGCCCTAGATAAATGTACAACAAGTAGTTATACTTTCATCAATAAATGTGCCAATGATGCCATAAAGAGGCGAGCACTCTACTTGGTCAATGAGTCAAATGCTTTGAATTTTTGAAAAACCTAAAATCATGCTCAAAATAGCAATGGTAGGTGTTATCGCACAGTTTGTAGGAATGGTTTAAGTAGCTTGGAGGTAGACTCAAGCGTAATAGAAACTTCCTCACCCACTGTCCCCTCGATGGGAGCTCTTTCTATTACGGGAGTGGCTAATCCCAAGGGAGGCGTCCCTAATGTCACGGGGTTACGAAGGTCTTAAGGTTTAAAGGGTCAAGATGAGGGTTTCTTTCACAGATTACTGCAAAAGAGATAGTCAAAGAAGTTATTCCACTGATAAGAACTTTGTTTGCGAAACAAGACAAATAAAACTAAAACATTACAGCGGTGGTTAGTACTTCAATTGCTATGACTATCTTCAATATATATGAGCAATGATAAAATGTAATTATTGGCGAAGTCAATGATTTGCAATTAAAGCTAAGATTTCTAATATTACTTCCTCAATAAATACACAATGATATTTGCATTCAATGTATAAAACCAATCCTTTAATTGTCACAATACATTAAATATCACAAATCTGCTCACATATAGCAGCACTCTACTTGGTCAATGAGTCAAATGCTTTGAATTTTTGAAAAACCTAAAATCGTGCTCAAAATAGCAATGGTAGGTGTTATCGCACAGTTTGTAGGGTAAGTTTAATAGCTTGGAGGTAAGACTCAAACTGGCGTAATAAGAGCTTCCCCACCCACTGTCACCTCGATGGGGAGCTCTTTCTATTCAGGGTGGCTAATCCCAAGGGAGACGTCCCTAGTAATCTGGGGTTCTGAAAGGTCTTAAGGTTTAAAGGATCAGGATGAGGGTTTCCTTTCACAGATCACTGCCAAAGAGATAGTCAAAGAAGTTATTCCACTGATAAGGGCACCTGTTTGCGAGACAAGACAAATAAAACTAAAACATGCAAGCAGTGGTTAGTACTTCAATTGCTAATGACTATCTTCAATATATATGAGCAATGATAAATGTAATTATTGACGAAGTCAATGATTGCAATTAAAGCTAAGATTTCTAATATTACTTCCTCAATAAATACACAATGATA